>VUQH01006878.1:4564-42672 GCA_015106775.1 Etroplus canarensis | reverse complement strand
TATACATACATATACCAGTATAGATAGATAGATAGATAGATAGATAGATAGATAGATAGATAGATTATCGTAACATCATTGAGCCAATCAAATGTAGCAATACAAGTGGCAAATGCTATCTTAGTATGCCCCTATTAAATTCCCCTTCCACTTCGCACCATGGAGCCAGATATGCCCACTCTGGTGGGCCTATTTATTAGCCACAATTGGCGACAGGGTTTTTAAAAGAGGTTGGAAAAAACTTCAGACACGCCATCGCAGCTCTGGCTCCAACGCAGAAAAGTAATTAGGTACCCAGAGGCCTACAGACTACTTACCCAAAGCACTGAACTGTGCTTTGGGTAAGGTTCTCGTGGCAGGTGGGGACTGGTGGTTGACGGACTGGACCACACACCTACCTCCACAAGTACCCCAATGACCATCCATTAGCCACTGAAAGAGGCAGTCGGGAGACAAATTGCTTTGGGGTAGAGGCATTTGGGGGACCTTGGGAGACCTGCGCTGGCTACTGGGTTGTAACGACAGAGGGAATTACCCCCTCTAGACTGGTGACCTGTTCAGGATGTACCCCGTCTGTCACGCAGTGGTAGCTGGGACAGGCTCCAGCCAACTTTTTGGAGTTTTAGTGTCAAAACTGTAAATATGTGATAATGACTCAGTTCTGCTATGTGCATTCATGAAAGCAAGTTGTAACTTGTGGTTGATCTTTTCAGGCAAGAGTGTGGCTGCTTGCAAAGCCAACAACTGGGCATGTAACATTTCTACATTGCTCATGTAGTATCATCCCTAGTGTCACAGAAGTGCCAGCCTTCAAAGTGAAAGTCCCTTTCTGAGTTGATGTTTGTGCTGTAGAGTGTTTCCAAAAGCAGTAAAGAGGGGGAATACATTTTTATCCGCACCAGTGATAAAAAATAATGTAGCAGAGGCAGGGACATCATGTAAACCAGAAGGGGAGAAATCCCAACCACCACCACCCCAGCAAAGTGCACCCCGGTCATATATTACTATATGACAGAAAATAAAGAAAACCATAACTGGTCCCTTTCTATGTAAAAAGAAAAAAAATTTAAAAGTATTGGGGTGAACAAATTTTCATAAGGGTCATAAACGCCATGTGCCTTGTTTGTCAAAGAATTATGGGACTGGGATAAAAGGACTGTCACAGCTAGACACATAACACTGTTCCACATTGGGCTTGTCTCTGTTGTGCTGTCATATATGGAGTATCTTTCCCAAGAATCTCTTATCTCTATTCTTTCATTAGGTGAAATGAAGTATAGAGTTGTTCAAGAGTGCAGAGTGATTAAAAATATGCTTCCATGTCCATAATATGTCTATGTCCTGTTATTTGAAAGTAAAGAAGAAGAATGAAGCCAAAGAATCCAACTACAAGCCAAGTCATAAAATAAAATAGAAATGGTAAGATGACCTCAGTCAGTTTGCAACACAGAACTTTACAGCAAGGTGACAGAGAGAAACTGTGTGAGGCAGTGGGATGTGCCGTCGCTTGCCCTCTGGTCTGTTTGGGTCTTAATTCACGAAAAGCCACACAGAGTTCTTTTCCTTCCACAAGTGGGTGAGGTTGGCCACAGAGCGTGCAGGAGCAACAGTGATTAATGTGGTTATAAAACCAGTTGGCTGACTTTTAAGTGTTACACTAGATCATCCACTAAGGGAGCCCCACAGTGTGCACTGGAGCAACACAAATCAGGGAGCTATGAGAAGTGCATCAGAAACAAGGCTCTCGTCAAACTTTGATGTACTCCCGCTCGGGACAAAATGAAGCGCTTCTGTCGCCTGACCCAGCTCTGAAAATTCTTATTACCTCCAAAGTGTTGTGCTATCGAAATATATTTGCTGTCCATCATGCACTGAAACTGTGCTGCTGCTGGTTTTACATTAGAGGTTCAATTGGTATTTTCATTTTAAAGGAGCAATAAGTAAGGCTTTTACAGCCCCATGACACAAAATGACAGTGATATATTTGGGATGCCTCAATCTCATGGCTTGGGGATCACTGTGAAGGAGACATAGCACTACAAGCCCGCTTCTGAGCACTTACTAGAATAAGAATCCTCAATATTGCAGCAGCTGCATAATCTTTAAGGCATGGCAGCTAATTAGCAAACAAGCACCCCAAATAAAATTAATACATACAGTGTTTTTCTCAAAGCTGGGCTGGATTACAGCTCTTACATTTTCATGGACTGTCCTTAGACTTCCATGCAGCAGTCTGAAGGTGTTTTCAGCAGGTCAGTTGGTTAAATTCAGTTCATTTGAACTGACTGTCTTTAAGCTTTTGGCAGTGAGAAACAAATGAGGCAGTGAAGTGAATTCAACAGCTGTGATATGGTAGAAAACAGTGAAAACCAAAAGAGCCTATCCACTATTACCTATATAATAACCTGCAGTAAATTACCTCCTGAAGCCATTTGTGTACATGTGCATATTTCTAAAACCAAGTATATTCCCTAAGCTGAGCTGACATCTTAATGGACATCCAGAAAATGTAGACAATTTAGCCATTTGGTACCAACCTGAGGCACGGTTGCACACATGGGAGTACAGTGGTAAGCACTGACGCCTTCGAGCCAGAAGAATACTGGTTAAAACCAGCTGGTTGGCAGAGGCCTTTCTGTGTTCTCCCTGAGTGGGTCTTCTCTGGCTTCCACGGTGGTGTTGATTCTAAATTGGTGTGGATGTGAGATCAAGTGCAATGAATTTTTTAAAAAGTACTGGGTGAATGTGGCTTGTACTGTGAAGCACTTGAGTAGCCAGTAAGACCTGAAAGGATACCTCTGTAGAAGCCAGGATTGAGACAGACCACTCAAAATGTTTTTACATTGCACAATAAAATAAGATAAGATAAGATAGATCTTTATTGTAATACTTTATACAATAGTACAACGTAATTGGGAAGCTATTCTACATCAGCGCAAAAAAGACAGGAAACACAGTAAACACACAATCAATCAATATATATATATATATATATATATATATATATATATATATATATATATATATATATATCCATGTGTTGTATACTCCATGTATGTAGACAGCTGTCTCTTCTCAGCCATTCAAAATGTTCTAGGCACGCTTGTGACAGGATTATCATGCAAAAGCCCTTAACTTAAATAAATCCCACTTTCTTTACAGAGTATAGCACTTAGCTCCAGTAGTATTTTCTGAGATATCCAGTTTTTAGGAGTTTAAGGGATTCAGAGACTGTTCCCACAAGCTCTCCTATTTCTCCAGCTTGTTGCCTAAGCTTCAAAAGGTCTCACATAAAGCATGTGTGTGTGCATTAGGGAAGTGTGCATGAGGGTACATAAGTGTTGTTGACTGTGCCATCGTCAACACCCAGCTGGCTACAGTCACTGTAAGGGGGCTTGGAAGTAAGCTCTGGACCCAGCAGGCAAGTCACAAAACGTCCCTGAACATCTGTGTGAAGGAGCTAAGACTCAGATTAAACACATGAAGGCTGTGACACACATATACACACACCGTTCACACTCATTTCTGTGTTGATGAACCTGTTGTGGTGTTTGAATGTGAAAGCTGATTTTTAAGTTATTTGGATAATCAGGTTGGAGGATGGAAAGAGCCTGTGGCAGCGGTGGGAGTGACAGCATTCGCAGCTACATTTGGGCACATGTCACCTCCTACAGAAACAGCTGTATCTCAGGTACTGTAAGTCACCAAGACCACCCTGAGGGGACAGGTCCCTTCAGTAAATGATCACGACCCGGGAAACATCATTAGGCAACTGCTGTGTGGCAGCAGCTTGTTGGTAGAGTGATAAGCAGAAAAATGCCACTGGGAAATGCTTACAGCGCTCTTGACAGGGAATAATATGCACTTGTTATTCTCAGCAGAGATGTGCATCATTTCAGAAATAAATAAAAATGTGTCACAAACTGGCATATGGAGAGAAGTTGATTTATTTGTCATGATTTTAAATTGACCATTTCTCCAATACTGTGCACAGCAGGTCTGTAAAGCTTCAGATGTCTCAGCCTTAAAGAGGCATGCTTATGGCCCCAGTAAGAGCAGCATTTAAGTGTTATTTAGATTTTCAAAAACCACAATTTACAGGAGTAAAAGTAGTCTGATATCAGACAGAACTGTCAACACTCTTTTTTCCCATCTGTGGAATGGATTTAAAGGTACGGACTTGAGCATGACATGCACAACATGCCAGTTTTAAATATTTAAGACTTATGTCTCATGTGAGTGGTTCAAGCCTGAACCTAATTGAATTTAGTGAAGGTTGCACTTCAGCAGCCTTGGCCAAATGCAATGCTTAAACTTCATCCCAAAAGCCTTTTCTCCAGATGGGCATCAACTACCACAGACTCCCAAAGTGAAATACCCAATTTCTGAGCAGGAATGAACACATTTACACTCTGCTAAATTTAAATCAATATAAAGGGTATGTACTTCTACCCTCTATCTTCCCTAAAGTGTCACTACAGTGGATGAATCCACAGACTTTTACAGCAAATGCCCTTCCTGACACAACCCTTCAATTTATCTGAGCTCAGAAGCAGCACTAGGAGTACATTTGTTTATGAGCCCCAAGGCTGGGCTTGTGTCTCCTCTCAGTTGGAAACCAGGGACCTAAATTTGTGTGAGACAAATTTATGAAACATTACACTATGGAGGACACTAATCAATAAATGAATAAAGAATATAGCAAAGAGCTTTGCTCTCTATAGCAATTTAGCTTCATCTTAACTATGCAATGGGTATTTTTATAACACACCTGTTTAAAGGTGGTTCATGAAGCTAAAATTGAGACTTCAAAAATCCTCTTGAAAGTCTTGCTCAGTTCTGGACTGTGTTATCCTATGAGGTATTCATAGATATTCACAAATCAGTGTCCACTATATCCAAATACATTTTGTTTGGTTTCAGGTAATCTAACGCTGAATCTTGCACTTGATGGTCTACATCACATTAACTGAACACAGGTGATAGGAAGATTTGCCTAGTCTGATGAGTCTCGATTTCTGGGGTGTTTGGGGATATTTTCTTGGTATACTTTGGGCACTTAATAACTGAGCACTGGTTGAAAGTCACAGCTTACCTGAGCATTGTGGCTGACCATGTCCATCCCTTTATGAACACAGTGTACCCATATTCTGATGGCTTCTTCCAAAGCTCAAATCATCTCAAACTGGTTTCTTGAACATGACAATGAGTTCACTGTACTCAGTTGGCCTCCACAGTCACCAGATCTCAATTCAATAGAGCATCTTTGCAATGTAGTTGAATGGAAGAATCACATCATGGACCAACATCTCTGAGGAATGTTTTCAGTGCCTTGTTAAATCTATGGCACAAACAATTAAAGCAGTTCTGGAGGCAAAAGTGGATCCGACTTGGTACTAGTGAGGTGTACCTATTAAAGTGGCCTGTAAGTGTACATGTAGAATATAAGGACCCAGGGACAAAAGAGCAATGTGCGTGCATGTATTGAAATAATATTCATGGTGATCACAACAGGTATCATTCAGGCTTACTGCAAAAACAAGAAACCAAACTAAACTTTTAAATAAGCATTGTTTAGTTTGTTTACCATGTACTGTGCGTGTTTCAAAAACAGAGTGGGTTTGTGATTCTAATGTGGAGTTCTTATCTTGTTTTCTATCAGCAGTTACCATCCCCAGCAGGAGTGTGTTTGTTTGATGGCTTTTTGATGCAGGAGAAGTTGTAACGGTGTTGATGGGCAGCAACAATCTTCGCACAGTCATCTTCACACAACCCTGAAGAAAAGTTTGCCAAATTGTCAGGCTACATACAAGAAAACAACAGCAACAAGCCCCATCTATCGACTGACAAGCTGACAAGCGCCTATTAAGCCCAGTTGAACTGTTGAGCTGAAGTCGCATTGCCAAAAATAGTCATATACAGCGCTAAAAGCAAAAATGATTGAAATGAACAAACACACACACGGAGAAGCATTTACTGAGAGGAGGTGATATCTCAAAAGGGCAGATTTTCCTACATTGTTTGTGTAATTAGGCATTGAGGTATTTTTTAAAGTGGCAGCAAACAGATGGACTCAGACAGCTGCAGCCATCCATCAGCCATACCAAAAAAAAAAACATACTCTGTTTCTAACAGGATCTGCAAAGACTCACAGAGAACAAGTGTGGGCTGGTTTCCATGGTGAGCAAAGTTAATCAGCTATTTCTCATCTTGTTGAATGACACCAACTGAGCTCAGACTATACTTGAAATACCAGGTTGAAGCATTAACTGAAATAACCATCTATCTTTTTGCCTTGACCCTACATGTGAACCTAAACCATTAAACACCTCCCGTGTGAGTCAGAAATGAGATGATTACCAGCTCGCCTTAATTTGCCATTTCAACATAAGACAGACGTCAGAATGAGCTGCAAAGTGTAATTGCCCTTGTCTAGTGCGCTAGATTGTTGGTACTTTGGAAAAAAAAAGAAAGAGACAGCAGGCCTCCTTCATTTGCCACACGATGAAACTCATTCTCAGAATACAGTGTGAGGTAATTGAGCGATGAATTACTTTTTGCATCAGCACCACTCAATGACACTGATTCTGATGTAGTAATATATTATCTCCACCTATGTGGTAATTTATCCCCAAAATGACATCGACTGGAAAATGAACATTCTCTACATTTATCAGACTTGAGAACAGCCAATCAAACTTTACCATAGCAACATTTTTTTTCTACCTCACAAATCGTGTGAGGGTCAGGCTTTGGGAAGTTCGCTGACAGTGTGCTTTTTCATTATGCACAGCCATATGAAAGAAAGTTTTCAGAGAACTATGCAGTTGTGTTAAAAACTAAATATATCCCACAATTCAATAATTTGTAAAGAAAAAAACCTTTAGCAGCAATAAGTTGAAGTAATCGTTTTCTGTATGACTTTATCAGTCTCACATTGTTTTGGACGAATTTTGGCACACCCTTCTTTACAGTAATGCTTCAGTTCATTGACATTTGTGTGCATCTGTTTATGCACAGCTCTATTATGGACCTGCCACAGCATTTCAATCAGGCTGAGGTCTGGACTTTGACTGGGCCATTCAGCCATTCTGTTGTAGATTTGTCGGTGTTCTTGGGCTCACTGTCTTGTTGCATGACCCAGTTTTGGCCAAGGTTTAGCCATTGTACACATAACCTCACATTTGACTCTATAATACTTTGGTTATAAAGAGGAGTTTGTGATCAACTCAGTCACTACAAGGTGCCCAGGTTTTGTGGCTTCAAAACAAGCCCAAATCATCAACGTCCTTAGTTTGTATGAGGTGTTTGTACTAATATGCTGCGTTTGGTTTTTGACAAACATCTCCACTTTGGTCTCATCTGTCCAAGACATAGTTCCAGAAGTCATGTGGTTTATTCAGATGCAACTTTCCAACCCTAAGCCATGCTGCCACGTTTTTTAGAGACATGAAGCTTTCTCCTAGCAACCCTTCCAAGCTGCTTGTTCAGTCTTGTTTTAATTGTACTGTCATGAACTTTAACATATAACATGTTAACTGAGGCCTGTAGAGTTCGTAATGTAGCAATTTTTCAAAGCATTGGATGGTCTGAGCTTGAAGTAATTTTGTCTGAACATCCATTCCTGTACAGATTGTGGCATTGTGTGTAACATACACCTGAATGCTCCAGATCAGCAAACTGCCAAAACTTCTACTTTTATAGAGGTGGTCTTGCTGGCTGATGATCATTTAATCAAGGGCATTTGATTAGAAGCACCCAGCTGCTACTTAACCTTTTAATTCTTATGGAAGCCATAATGCTTGATTTACAGTACTGTGGTTACTTCTATTTGTGTCGGTATTTACCTACACAGACCCAACATAGAGGGGAATGCAACTAACACAGACATGCTGGCATGTAGTCCTCTGAAACGCCAATTATGCATAGCTGGGCGCAGATGACGTAGCTGACTGGATGAAAAGGCTGGGAGTGACAACAGTTTCCAATGTTGCGGGAAAGGCTAAAAAACATTAAAGATAAAATATTTTTAAAAAGCTTGAAAATCACAGACAATGGCTGCAGTTGACATCTCTGGCTGTTTTTAACACTCAGTTTCACTGCAACTCTTTGTATGTTAAACATTGTTTCTGGCTGCAGGACCAACAAGTAGCCCACAGGCTGGTTGTTTGTGACACTGCCCCTGGTGACAGTAAACAGCTACAACATGTGTACAATAGTCCGCAAAGCTGTGTGCAGGCTCTGCATAGGACCAACACAGTACCATAAAAGAAACATAAGGGTCTAGTTCATTTTTCACAGGACTGTAAAGTCACATCTCTGAGTTTGACTTGTAAATGTCGCCTTTCCCTAAAAAGAAGAAATAAATGAGTTTCACATCAAGAAATGCAGTCAGCTGTGGTTAAACCCAGATCTCCAAAAATTTGATTATATCCACCATATCTGAGTACACACCTCTACCAGGGATTATACTTGTGGGAGCGGGGAAAAACACATTTATACGTGTGATAACTGAAGCCTGGTGGAGAACTACAGATCTAAATGGAAGGCAAACAGGCTTTTTTTTTTTTAAAAAAAAGATAAAACAAAAGACATGAAATTACATGAGATGGGGGTAAAACAGATTCCATTCAGCAAGGGGGGGGAAAAAGGAGGACAATCTTTATTTCAATCTTTCAAACCTGTAATAAAGTGTGACAATCTTAAATCAAACCCAAAAATCAAGTTTGGCAGATAATGGTAGGCAACTACAAAGTCCAGAAGGCAAGGCGAGGGCATGGTTCCTTTAGTGCAGTTTCACAGTAATAAAAGACAGAGGAAAAAAAAAAAAAAAACACAGGTGTGCTTAGGTTGCGGTACCTCAGTTGATCAAGATACTGAATCACAATAGTGTGGTGAAATTGCAGCTGTTTTTGCCATTTACTGACTTTTACAGGTGCTCTTAGGTAGACTTTGTTACTTCTGGACAGAGCCAGGCAAGCATTCAGTTTCGCTTTTATGCTAAGTTGTCTAGCTGCTGGCAGTAGCTTTATATTTACCGTAGAGACACAAGAGCAGCATCAACCTTCTCCTTTATCTCTTGGGGAGGAAAAAAGAAATGGAGCATATTTCCTAAAGTATCCAATATTGAAAGAAATTGCTCTTTTTAGGAAAAGGTGATGCCAGGTATTTCCTTGCACCAGCTGAGACTAAGAATCTATTTTATAGATATTCAAGTTATGTTTTCAGATGCTTTGAGGTCTCTGCCTCACTGGACCCTAAATCCAATAAGGTGCACTGTACTGTGGATTTTTCATAAAATGATATTACTCTAGGTGCAGCAGATTTTAGGAACACTGGGTCTTTTATGGAACAGATTGACCTTACTTGATTTTAGCTATTACATACACTTTAGTTACAAGGACAGGAAAATAGGACACAGACAGGATTTGGAAGCCTCGAGACCAACTAACAAAAAAAGGGATTCAATTCAGAAGCAGAAACATAGTCCTAATGCTCTACATGCTCAGTGCACGGCTCACTGCGTTGGGATGTAAACTTCAAAATGTCTAGTGAATTCAATATAGAAACCAGTGCTGGAGGACAGATTGAAATATGGAAACAGACAGAGCTTGTCCATCTGAAAAAAAATGAGTTAAGAGCCACAGGAGCTACTGATGCATGTTATGGCTTTTGCTAGACAGGTATAACCCATCTAAATGAGGAATCTTTAGCAGGTTGGACATGTCGAGTGGAAATGGGTTAAAAAAATGTCCATCTGCCATATGTTGGTATCACAAAGAAAGAGCTCTTCTTGATCATCTTTCATAAATGGATAACAGCAGCAGGTGGCTGACAAAGAAACACACTGAAATACATGAGTTTCTGGGCACTTTGAAAACCCTCTGAGAAGAATTCTGCTCAGGCAATAACATACAATAGAAAAAAAACATTTCAATGATATCAAATTTTCCTTCTTGGGCACTTCCTTTTCATTCTATACACATCATTAGCAATACATGAGCCTACACATTGGGTTGAGGGCAAATTTAAAGGCAAGACTGACCAGTTTCTACAACTGTAGGATGATACATTAAATTGAAATACAAACGCAAAATAGCTCAGGATATGACAAAAAAGAGAGGAGGACATCTAAGTGGTTTCAAGACATTGACCTAGTAAAATCAGAGTGTGTAACAACTCACATGGAATTAACAGTTGGCTGATTGGTTTAATCATAATAAATAAGGTGGTATGTTTGGTTCACAGCCATCCCTTCTTCACATGAACAGTGTTTACACTCTGTCATTAAAAAAGCTGTTTGTTTTCAATGTAACTCAGTGGTTTCACCAAGTAGCTGACCTTACACGCTGACACAGAACTCAAAGATGGAAGAGCTGTCTGTGAAAGAGGAGCTTTGAGAGGAAGTGAGATGAAAAACAAAGCAGAACAATAATATGTTGATATGTCTTTGAATTTCACGTCACTGCATTTGACTAGGCCTATCATCCTCTATCCAGTGGGTACCCCTGTGTTAATCGGTTTTCTTCTCTTCAGGATCCTTCTCTCCGACATCCTCATCCTCTTCTTCTGGGCCCTCCAGCTCCGCAGCACGTTGCCTCTCCTCCTCCTCTTCCTCCTCTTCGTCAGTCAGACCCTCTCTCTTGAGCGCATCTATGTCATCTGAACCGTCATCCGAATCAGCCGTGCAGATGCCATAGCACATCAGGCTAATTACACCCAGCGGTAGGCCGAACAGGAAGCAGCCCAGCAGTGGAGAGCTGCGAAACACTGACTGATGTAGGAAAGAAGACAGCAAAAGATAAAAGGAAAATAAAAGTCATCGAAGCATGGGGGGGGGGAGGAGGATAGGAAGCCAAGTTTATAAAAGATGGAAATAGATTGAGGAAGACAGAGAAATAATGCAATAAATAGGTAAGAGAGGAAAAGACAGAAGAAAAAAACAGTATGAACTTAGTTATATAATTCAGCAATTTATACTCCAACCACTGCTTTAAACCCCATAGAATGTATATGAAAGATTGATGTAGCCTCCAGTCTGAAAAACCTATACTGTTTCTAATGACCAGCAGGGGGGTGACTCCTCTGGTTGCAAAAATACATTTACCAGACACCAAGTATACCATTAGGTATACTTGTTCAACTGCTTGTTAATGAAAATATCTACACAGCCAAGCACATGTCTCATCTCAGCTTAATGCATTTCAACATGTAGACATGACCAAGAAGACCTGCTGAAGTTAAACACCACATCAAAATTGGGTGACATCAGTGACTTTCAAAGTGTCATGGTTGTTTCTGCCACACAAGCTGGTCTAAGTATTACAGAAATTCCTGATCTACTGGGATTTTCCCACACAACCATCTCCAGAGTTTAGAGAATGGTTCAAAAATAAGAAAATAACCAGGAGAGGAGAATAGCAAGACTGCTTCCAGTTGACAGGAAGGCTATAGTGACTCACTACAACCAAGATATAGTCATCCAAGTCAATCACTAACGACTACTTACAGCAAAATAATCTGCTAGCATGAATTAAACACCAAGTTAAATCAAGATCCGGCTATATGATGACCCAGTCTGATTATCTGCCTACCATGACTAACAGGTAGCAGGCGTGCTGGTTAGTTTGAGGGCTCTGGGCAAAACATAATGAAGCTGCCATGTAGTTTGACATGTGCACATGTTATCAGAGTCTAGCAGGGAGGAAATATGATAAATAGGGTCCTAAATCTCTGTTTAGTCCAGAGGCTCCAGGATGAATCAATGCTGCCATTTCTTAAATTCATTCATAAAAAAAACTAAGTCACTCGTAATGCATCGCTTTGATTCCACTTGGAGCCTGTTCAGTATAGAGCAGCTTTTCTAGCAAGAGAAATTGTTTATTAAATGCGTTAACATTGCTCTCAACAGCCAGTGTTTGCAGTAGTAAAAAAAAAAAAAAACCCTGCCATTAGCTGTTTTATTATAGTAAATTCAAATCAAAGCTGCAGATCAAAAAATAGTTTGGGGTTTTTTGTTTGTTTTTTTTTCAAAAATCAAAGTGAAGCTTTCACGTTGTAAGTGGTGACACTACTTTTGTAATGTATTCATTTATTCATTCATTTGCATTGCACCATTATGCTTTGTGTCCCTGTTTAGAGGGCTGGTCACAAATCATTTAGAGAAACTCATGTAGGCTTTAATGTTTTAGCATTAATTACATTTGTGTTTGTAAGGTGACTGTACTGTGTTCTCCTCCATCTTCTGCTGCGCTGTGTGTTTTGTTTGACACTCATGACCATATTGGAGTGTTGGCCTTTAATCTACAATGTTTTGTATCTCTTCTGCTTTCTCATTTTACAGTTTGAACTGAGATAAAGAAATATCAAACTTCAACCACAAGAACAGCAAACCTTTATACGCTAGTCTGTCTGAAGATGCTGTCTGTGCACGCGCGCACACACACACACACACACACACACACACCATCTTCCCAGCTTATTAAGGGCTCACCTTGCACCTCCCTCGGCTTTAGCGTGTGTGAGCACACTAAAGCTGAAATTATGCTTCTATGAATATGAATGTAAATCTCCACAGACCTGCACAGAGTGTGCTGCTATAGGTAACTATAGGTCACAAGTTGACTAAGCTTGCCTGTGAGACGGAAGATGAAACAGAGAGGAGCAAAAAGCTGAGAGAGGAAGGACTAGCTAAATGAGACAGAAATTCCCATGGACACTTACTTTATGCTGTCATTTTTTGCTTAGTAACTTTCATTTGTCAAGACTTTGTTTTCCCTCTTAATTTCAACCTGTTTGTTTTAAATGTAACATGCTTCGGTGACAGAAGTCTTTAATCCCTTAAGGAACTGCACACTTATTACAAATGCAAGCGTATTTATCCTTGAGGATCACTTAGAGGAAATCAAAGTAAACATACAGAGCTTACAAGTTGCTCTCTGGCAATAATTAAGGCACCCTTCATTTCAAATCCATGTTTTCCACTTTGATTCAATTTATTTCTAATATTATTTAACTACTCCAGTCAACTTCAACTGCTTATTTTCAGGGGGCACAACAATACACTTAAACACAGCTCCTTCATTACATGATCTGGATGGCAAATTAGTAATTTTCCTTAATATGGCCAGATAAATCAGAGGGAATGTACCTAAAAGGATGCATCTGGTCACAACTCCTGTCAGCCAGTGAACTGAGAAGAGAAATATTCACGTTCCCTCCAGTCATTGCCACTGGAAGAGGAATGGTAATTGCCAGTGCTCTGTGATGCTGGATGAGGGAAAAGATGGGCATGCTATGCTAACACAGCTGGCTATGACTCATTGGGCTTAATGTGGTTGCTTCTTCATGCTCCTGTCAGACATGAATTTAAATAGGCTCTCTAGGGGCAAGGCGATGGCTGTTGCCTATCTCCTTTATATCATATCATGTCACTGTAAGCAAAACTAGTCATGGTGTAACTTTCGGCTTGCTAAATTTAGGCAAGCATAAGACACTCGCATTTCATTTTTCTTACAGGTGTAAGTCAAGCCCTTCACACATGGATTTTTTTTTTTTTAAACTTTTTGCAGCTGTTAATGAAAGACAAAAAAAAATCCTGCACCGTATGCTCGTACATAGCCTAAAGAAATGCAGTTTTGCTTTTGTATTGAAATCTTCACTCATTTCTGATAGGGTTTACCCTTTCACTGATCCCATTTACTAACCCTAGAGTCAAACCTGATCTGATAGCTGAAGAATTAAACAAAAAAATTGTTAAAATCCTTTCTATGTGCTTAAAAGTCAAATCTTCCGCATCAAATTTGTGTGCAATAAAAAGAAGGAATTCATATCACTTAAGGACACGGTTAATGGCAGTACTGAGTTTTACCCATGGTTAAAGTCAACAGTGACCACTGTGAGGTATTATTCACAGCTGTATTTACATTCCTAGCACACCC
The DNA here is from genome assembly GCA_015106775.1 of Etroplus canarensis. Classification (NCBI taxonomy): domain Eukaryota; kingdom Metazoa; phylum Chordata; class Actinopteri; order Cichliformes; family Cichlidae; genus Etroplus; species Etroplus canarensis. The sequence goes on along the minus strand of VUQH01006878.1, from coordinate 28,732 downwards.
TTGGTAAAATAAACACTAGTTCTCCCAAAAGAACCAGCTACTTAGAGTAAAAGTGGGAGGAGAAGCAAGTTCAGCCGCCTGACCCTCTCCTCCCTCAACACTCCACCTCCATCTGCTCTGCTGCTTTTTTCCTTTCTCCCCATAGAGTGTTTACTGCCTGCACTGCATATTATCAGTTGTACGTCCAATCTTGTCCTCTAAATGTTGTTTTTCTCAAAAAGGAAGTAGTGCACTGGGGTATTTGTTTGACACTGCTACAGAGCATGCAGCACGTATACAGTATTAACTTTAATTTAGCGAACACAGTCAAGGTGAAGCATGGTGTGAAGCATATTGGCAAGAACATTATTCCATAACAGAGGCCATTAGAAATTCAGTAGTACCATACTCATGGGACTTCTTCAGGAGGGCCTAAAGAGGAGAGTCTCATTTGGGTACCCTGTTGCTATTGTCATGTGGAAAAGAAAGTTTTCATACGACTCTATGCAGTCATGTGAAAAGTAACCGAGTACAACCTGTGATTCAATATTTTGTAGAACAATATTTAGCAGCAAAAACTTCAAGTAATCATTTTCTGTTGAGGAGAAATTTTGCCCCACTCTTCCTTACAACGCTGCTTCAGTTCACTGAAGTTTGCATGCATTCATTTATGCACAGTTCTCTTAAGGTCCCACCACACCTGTCACATAATCCAATTTTGTTGAAGCTTTAGCTGTCAGATTACCTTATATTTGACTTATACTGCGGTATACAAAGGAGTTCATGTTGACTCAATGATTGCAAGGTGTTCAGGTCTGCCAAAAAAGTCCAAATCATCCCCCAATGCACTTAACAGCTGATATGAGGCGTTTCTACTGATATGCTTTGTTTGGTGTTCACCAAATGTGGCGCTGTGCATTATGGCCAAAAATCTCCACTTTGGGCTTGTCTGCCTTGTAGACACTGTTCCTGAAGCCTTGCGGTTTTGGTCAGATGCAACTTAACAAACCTTAGCTGTACTGCCATGTTCTTTTTAGAGAGATAAGGGGCTTTCTCCTGCCAGACCTCCCAAACAAGTCATACTTGTTCACACTTTTTCTTAATTGTACTGTCATGAACATTACCATTCAACATGTTAACTGGGGCCTGTAGAGTCTGAGATGTAATAATTTCTCTGAGCATTGTACAGTCCTTGACACATCTTTAAAATTTGATTCTCAAATTAAATCAGTTGTTAAAAATAGTTCTTTTAACTTGAGAACTTTAGCCAAGATTAAACCGCCTCTGTCATTTACTGATTTTGAAAAGGTCATTCATGCCTTCATTTTCTCTCAATTGGACTGCTGTAATTCCCTCTACAGTGGTGTGAATCAGACTTCCCTCAATCGTCTTCAGCTGGTCCAAAATGCAGCTGATCGGCTTTTAACTGGGACTAGAAAATCTGCCCATATTACCCCAATCCTTGCTTTTTTACATTGGCTTCCTGTCCAACTGAGGATTGATTTTAAGATTGTATTATTGGTTTTTAAATTTACATGTGTTAGCTCCAGCCTATTTATCAGACCTTTTATATCCCTATATTCCTCAAAGATCACTGAGGTCCTCTGACCAGAGACTCTTAGTGGTCCCAAAATTAAGGCTGAAGCTCACAGGGGGTCGCTCCTTTGCTGTTGTCGGCCCCAAACTCTGGAATGATCCCCCTTCTCATATTAGGGCTGCTCCTAAGCTGGAAAAGTTTAAATCTCTTTACCTTGGCGTTTTCAGAATAGTTACAGACTGTTTGCTGTTGTGGGTTTGCTTTTGTGTTTTCTTTTATTATTCCTGTGTTTATCTGTATGTTTTAGCCTGTTTTATTGTGTTATTTGATCTTGTTTAATTGTTTTAATCTACTGTGTACAGCGCTCTGGTCAACTCTGTTGCTTTTTTAGATGCATGGTATAAAAAAATGTGACTGGACTTGACCTTGGGGTAAATTTGCTGGGATGTCCACACCTGGGAAGGCTGCAGTTTTGTCCTATTCACACACCTGAATGCTCCAGACCAGCATACTGCCAAAACTTCTGCTTTTATAGAGGTGGTCACACTGACAGTTGATCAAGTGCATTTGATTAGCAGCACCTTACTGCTATTAAGACTTTTATTTCCCATGTAAGGGTGTACTTAGTTTTTCACAGGACTGCATGGAATCCTGCGAAAGCTTTCTTTTTCAGGAGTGCAATACTGAATCATAATATAAACAAAATAATCTCTAAAATTCCTATATGATAAAGAAATTATTTTTTTTTATGTAATGTGAAATTGCAGTTAGTAATAAACCCACAGATAATTATTCAAGTCTGTAGTTTTTTCACCACTACAAATAATTTTTTGTCATGCAGCTCACTGTTTTGGTTCAACAGACCTCATCTTTGTTCTGATTCATTCTTTCCAAGTTTACAAACTAAACCAGCTGGTCTGATACTCAACATAGCAGAGCATTTAAAAGAAGCACGCAGGTGGGGTCCAAAACAGAGCTAATGTTTGTGTGAATATTCAGAACTGTCCGAGATATACAAGCCACTGTATGTTAAATCCACTGTAATAGACAGACTATGGGTGATTTTTGTGTTTACAACTTCTTGCTGTTTACAACTTCTGTTGCTCCTATAATTAAATGTGCTCTTTAGTGGCCAGATTTTTAGCTACTAAGGAGCACATTTAATTACAGCTAAAATAACCAGATCTTCTGCCTTGAAGCTTTATCGTTTCTACACAGTGCACAAAATAGGTACAACTGAATGTTGGCCATACTGTTTGTGCAGTCCTTAGAGATAGTTAATGTCAATATCCTGCAGACTGACTTATTTTTCACCATTTTGTAAGTATCTACTGCCTACTGGTTGAATTTGACATGATGTTTTGCATTTCATTTCAACACTAAGAGCACTTTGAACTTCAGCTACATCCTGCTTAGGCAATATTCTCTGACTGAACTCTCACCAACTTACCATAATGGTAGACCTGGCATCAAAGGCCACACGTTTGATCCTTTGAATGATGCCATCACCTCCATATGCCTGCAGGAAGACAGAGTTTAATGGAGACAGAGAAGCTGCTACAGCTAGGTTATCCCAATTTTATAGGCCATGTGCATGGTTTCATGCACTTTTCAACTTGGCAACAACAATTTAATGCAATTACTTGAGAACATTCTCTAAACCACAAAACAATCAATAAATCAGTAAGAATATTTGAAACAAATACTCACACTATAAAAGTTGCATAATCCAATCCTCATTTATCCATTCGTGCTTTGTACATTTCAGACATTTTAAATATTGTTTAATTAACCGCTTCCCTGCACAAAATTATCTAATGTGCCTGACTCTACTTTGCTCACTGTGCAGCAGTTCTGCTCCATCTGAGCTCATATATTGGCAAAAAGCACCTGGGCAGCCAGTGACTGATCTGTCCTGATGCTAATTCATCAGGATGGCCAATTAGTGAGCTCTAACTAAGCAGGACTTCTGGAAATGAGCTGAAGGTGGGGCATTAGATGATCTTAGCGGAAACAGCTGTTGAAGAGACTAAGCTTATACTGCATGAGAGCTGTGCAAGTAGTCAGACAAAAAGAATATAGCAAGTGGCTGCAGTTAATTTTTTAAAATTGCAAAGGAGAAAAACATGGAGGACTTAAATCAGACAGCAGTGAGTTAAAAAAACATTGAGCTATTCCAGAAGAACCTGGAAGAGTCACATTGCTACAGTAACTGTGTCTTCTTGTGGCTGGTTCGTGCTTCACAGGAGGTGATTTTTCACAAAAACACACCCAGTGCTCATGGTTTTTATACTTCAACTGAAAAATACTAAAGATTCACAAAATTTGGGGGGTACGGCTCTCTACATTCCCTAAGAACACTCTTGAAATCCACAGAATCTATAGTTAATTTTTTTGTTAAAACTTTATTTGGTGCATTTCTACATGAAGGACAAACCAGTCCTGAGACACCGCATGGCTGACATTACCAGCCTGACGTGCACTGGCTGAAACTGTCCAGGGTTTGGCTAAAACTGGACTGCAGAAACATGGAGGTTTCTGTTGCTGTTTATTTGGTGGGAGTTGGTTTGTTTTGCCAAGCAAAAAATAGCCCAGACCTTTCTCGGAAAAAAGGAGAGGACCTTTGGGTGTTTGGCTTATGGTTTCATACATCTGGTGACTTTACTGTAGTGCAGGGAGAACGATGACATTTATTTTCCAGATTAGTGCGCACACTACAATACAAAGTCATGTAGTAATCTCAGTGTTTTGGCTTAGAAGACAAAATTATTGTAGATAATCTATTCAAAAGGGAATGCAACATGAAATCTAAACATGCAAAAGGAGATTGCAAAAATACCTCATCTGGTAAAAAATATTTTCTAGGGAGGACTTAAAATGCAAGACAACGTGTTTGATTAATGAAGACTGCTGGTGTGATTACAATGGTATAACATAAGGGGAAGGGGAGAAAAGGCTACACCAGGCTGAATGCATAAACAGAGAGCAGGAAAGGGAGGGGAGGGAGAAGAGAGGAAAAGATTTGGACCTGTGCAGAACCGTTCAAAACGCTGTTGATGAATTGGACCAGCTGCTCCATGGTCTCAATCGGCTCACTGGGCAGGAAGTACTGCTCGTTGGATGTGTTGAGGATGATAACGGAGGGCACTGTCACCTCGCTAAGGAAAAACAGGAAACAAGGCTTTTAATCTTCTTAACCTCCGTACCTCGGACTGCCATTATCAAAGTACATCATTAGATGGGAACAAATCGTAGTTTCTTAAAGAACAAATTGCAACACAGAGAATACAATAGTGAGATAAACAAACCCTTTGCGCTAAGAGCAACCCAACTTTTCCCATGGGATTTCTTTCAAAGAGAGGATTTTTCTTTCCCAAGGAAGAAGCCTGGCCTATTTCAGAGTGGCATTTCTTCTATCTTTTATGCAAACAGTGTGCAACTCAGGGGTTTTATGGGTCTGTGCCGGTCACAGTTAAAGAGTCCTTTACAAACTAAAACTGACAAGTGAATCACAGAGAGTGCAGAGGAAAGTAGCTCTGCATCCATACAGAGACACATACAAAACATATACAAACTGGTCCAGTGATCGTAGAGGCTTTGTTTTAACAGTAAACACAGAAACAGAGATACACACACTGTACACTCCCGAGCCCACTCATTTTGACAAATCAGCAGAGGAATTACAAAACTCAGTGAGATAAGGAATAAGGTCATACAAATAACCAATCCTTCTTCCACACATCTTGCACAACAGCAAAGCATGACTTAGATAAGGTATCCTACTGCTTAGATACACACGCACACACAGGCGCACCAGCAGTCCATCACGACGCTGGCACCTCACATCCCCGCGGTGTTACTCAACCCGGCAACAAATTGCACACACGCGCACGCATATCCATCACTGTCCCAATCCACCACCCAGCTGAGATCAGGAGTGCAAACATACACGCCCGTGCAGTAGAGTCATCAGCGCCTCACTACTCTGTCCAGCTGAGTTCTGCAATCTCTCTCTCTCTCTCTCACACACACACACACACACACACACGTACATTATGAATGGGTATTTCCATCTGACATCCAGCCTACTCCAACAGATGGCACCCATTTAGAATAAATATGGATTAGGCTATGCACCTCTGTTAGTGGGACTACTGGGGCTCTGCCACCATAATTAAGGGTCATATACTGCACTATTTGCACACATTTCTCTTCTACTGCAAAAAATGGCTTCTATATAATTAGGGCTAAAATGTTTTGCTTATTTTTTACAAAAAGTAATACAAACAGGCTCTATGTATACTCTCTTTATTAAATGCATATTTAGACACACCAAAAAAGTTAAAGAAAAATAGACTGCAAAGACAAGTGTTAAAATAAAGTACGCTATGCCTGTCAGTGCTTTTTTAATTCAAGTAACAGATTCAGGGGAATATACACATTAGCCTTTTAATACAGAGTTAGATGAGAAGATACCACTCGCATGTCTTTGCATTCACTATGAAGCTTAAATAATTGTTAGTATTCATTAGAATTAACACAAGAAGCACAGACTATATGACTCCTGTCTTGAAGACGAGCTAAGCATTTTGTACGCTGACATCTTGGTGTTTTAAAATTGACAAGAAAAAGAAATAAAGAAGACTGAGAAACCAAGGTACACTGCATGTACATACAGTAGAAAAGTGTCAATCACAAGATAGACCTAAAGCATATCCTGAATCATAATCTAGTTGAATCTAATGGGAAATATAATTACAAAATGATCAAGTTACATTCATAAGAATAGTGGTTGAGACTTTAAACTCATCAGCAAAGTGTTTACTGGGGTCCCAGTTACAGTGAGCTGAAGTGTCTCTTCCTGGACTTCTCTACTAACAAATATCTTGGCAACCAGTAGAAACATTAGAATGCAGGTTGAAGGCAAAGGCAACACCGATTTAAATTTTCAGTTTTCAGTTGCAGAGTTTTTGTTCAGAAGTGTGTAAAAGAGGCACCCTCATACCAAGGTAAGCCTACCAGTTCTGGGGATGTCATGATTTGTGAATTGGCAAAAAAAAGAAAAAAAAAGACACAAAAAAATTTGTACAAGATCGGGCCCCTTTTGCTCACAGAACTGCCTTAATTCTTCATGGCAGAGATTCAGTGAGGTGCTGGAAACTTTCCTCAGAGATTTTAGTCCACATGACATGATAGCATCACACAGCTGCTGCAGATTTCTAAGCTTCACATCTTTGATGTGAATTTCACATTCCACCACATCCCAAAGGTGCTCTATTGGATTGAGATCTGTTGACTATGGAGGCTATCTGAGTACAGTGAACTCATTGCCATGTTTAAGAAATCAATCTGAGATTATTTGAGCTTTGTGACATGGAGCATTATCCTGCTAGGAGCAGCCAACAGAAGTTGGATACACTGTGGTCATAAAGCGATGGACATTGTCTGGAGCAATACTCAGGTAGGCCGTGGAGTTTAAATGATATTCAGTTGGTACTTAGGGGCCCAAAGTATGCCAAGAAAATTCCCCCTACACTATTATACCACCACCTGCCTGAACTGCTGATACAAGGCAGGATGGATCCATGATTCTATATTTTTACACCAAATTCTGACCCTACCATCCGAATGTTGCAGCACAAATCAAGACTCATCAGACCAGTCAACCTTTTTCCAATCTTAATCATCTAATTTTGGTGAGCCTGGGCAAACTGTAGCCTGAGTATTTCTGAAACTTTGAATACTAATTCAACTACTAAGGACTGTAACGCCAAATGTAAATTAAAAATGTTTATTGATAATGAAGCACCGAGCTAAGCCAGACGCCACAGTCTGGGGAAGGCCTCATTGAGGATTGGCAGCAGCTCTTTTGAGAGAGGTTGACACAGAAAAACTGGTGTGAGGGTGGGGCACAGAAACGAAAGCTATCAGGTGTTTGCGGCAAGTAAGCCCTTCTAGACATAGGAGTGTTTTGTGTGTTCCCACCCCTGAATTTCAGATAAATTACCTCCATTTATCTTGTATACTTAACTTTTAATTTCAATTTTGTTTGTTTACACAAACAAATGTACAAAACATGTCTATTTCCTAATTTTGGAGTTACATGTTTGGCAAACATGCTTTGCTAAGCATGCTGTAGTGCTATAGACTGTAGAGCCCAACAGATACTGTATTTGGGCATTTGATGCCAAGAATGACTTTTTAAACTCCAATATTAATTTCTCACCACAGAGAAGGTTCATGAATGTAGAGAAGGAGGACATTCAGATGGCCGGTGCAAGGGAAGAGAATGCAAAGGATGGATGGCGATGGAGGTACATGATCCGCTGTGGCGACCCCTAACGGGAGCAGCCGAAAGAAGAAGAAAATACACTTCCTAGTCTGGACAGGGAAAATGATAAAAATATTTTTATTAACAGTTCAGCTTTGATGAGTAATCTGCTAGAACTACTGCAAATATTGCTGAAAGTATTGTAAACAAGGGAGTACACACTATGTGATTACCCCATTTCTAAATTACTCAATATGCCTCCTTTTCTCTATTCCTCAAGCTTTAGCCTTTGATATTAATGTCTATTGGGCAATATACAGACCAATACCATTTTTCTAATATATGGTTAATTTATTTAAAAACTCAAAATGTAAGTGAATGCTGGACTTGAAAAAACAAATTTTACATTGCAAAATTTGTAGTTTACACATTTTAGGGTTTTTTTGTTGTTTTACTTACTTGGGGGACTCATTAACAGCAGTTCATCAGCTCATTTTTCCTAAAGTTTCCTTTTCACTTTGTTGCCCAAAGCATTTTTCCAAGTTTTAATTACTGTAAGAGGGCTCAATCAAAAATCCCAACTGTAAAATGTGATAATTATCACAGTATGTCCAGAAAATACATTTACAATGCACAGGGATATAAAACCAGGATGAATATCAATTTACATTTTTCAGAAAATTATGTTTGTTGAATTTAACAACATTTTAGAATCAGGAGGTCACTCATTAGGAGGTCCAACAGGTGCAATGACCTTTGTGATCATCCCCATTCTGACTGCAAGTCTCCCTTCAAAATGCACGGTTTTCAGTCAGCTCACATCTTTTCAGGTTTTTCACAGCCCACAATGCATCCCATATAAGGGGTTAGAGATAATCCTACATTTAAACAGAGACAAAGACGACCTCAGACTTTGAGTGGTTCTCATCTTGTATGTGTGTATTCATGAGTGTGTTTATGTGCCTCTGGTGAAAGCAGAAGCAGCCTTACGCCAGAGAGACTACTGCCAGAACACAGTAATCGCTGTGATGACAGAAAGAGGGATAAAAAGCCATCAGATTTATTTCCATGGCCCTCCTAAGGGAAAGGATTAGTGGACATTGACAGGCCAGGATTTCATTCCTCAAAGGAGGGCAATTAATCCTGCGCTACAGCAGCCAAATTCAGTCCCCTAAAATGCAGAGAAATACATATTGTATGTACTCATAAAAAATTAGGAAAGCTAATCACCTCTTTTATCCCTAAATATAAACACTGCCTAATTTCAGTTATGTACCAGGAGTCTGCTACTTCAATGCAGCCATATTTCAAATACAACTTCTACTGTACTCACTGACACACTAGCTAAATTATACAGGACTTAGGAGACCATGTCTGCTATAATCTTTCTCATACAAACAATAACGTGCTCAAATTAAAATAACATCCTGTAGCGGTATTTTTACGCAAGCAGATTCTCACACAAAATTATACAGACGCACATAATTAGATGCTGTACGTTAGTAGACACAAAACAGGCACGCCAACTGCGATAGCCATGCTGGCTTCCAACACTAGTAGGGTTTACACTAATTAAAAGCGTGGGGTGTCAGTTTCAAGGACTCTCCGAGTATGACACCCTAACAGTCGGACTCAGCCCAGGTACAAAGCTGCTGCAGCAGGATCTAACTGCATCATTAGTGCTGCTCTTTGGCAAGCTATTAAAACACACAAGTACTATAGATTTAATCCACGCATAGCCTTATCCATAAACTCCTCATATATTCCTCTCACTAGGTTGCCCTTTCACAAGCAGAAATGCATGTGCTTGTGTATCTTTGTGCATTCCCTGTGTGCATTCTGGATGTCAGAGGGGGGTTAAAGTTTCCAAGAGAACTAAAAAAGAAATGACAGTCTGTCTGTGTAATTGACTTCTCCACAGGACAGCATCTTTAATGGCAGAGGCTGGCATTACAAGTCAGTGCAGACCTGGATAAGTAGCTGACAGAAGGTAACATGAAGCTGAGAAAGAGGAGGATGACACAACAAGAGAGAGGGAGGCTGGATGTGAGACACTTACCCCATAATGAGGCTGTTAATGTAGTCGTTCCCGTCCATGTGGCCAAACTGGAAGTCTCTGGAGATGCAAGAGAAATCAGTGGCATGAGAAAGCGAAACATTCCATCCAAAAAAAGCTGTCTGAAATGAACTCTTTTTCCTGTCTCAGTGGACTGTATGACACTAGCGCAAACTGGGACACAAATTTCAATGCACAGTAGTACACAAATCTGAAACCTCAATAAATGGAATTGCATGTTCTCACTATGGAAAACTAGAGAATGTTTTTGGTACTGGAGGAGAAGAAATATCCCCAAAGCTCCATTCTATGCATTCTCCTGTTTCTCCTCATCTTTTCCACCACAGAAAAGACTCAGGTGATTTATCTAAACGATAAGGCAGAGGAGGAGGAATTCAATTTGTATCTCATTGTACTGCACTATGTCTGGGCAGAGTGTATTGTGGGCAGACGAGCAAAGGGGGTCGCACAAGTCCAGGAAAGCTAGGGACTCTCTCTGAATGACTGATTATGGAGGCCTCCAGATATATATTATATTCATACTGAATCATAGCAACATCTAGGGCATTGGTCCCCTGGGTGCAAAACAATACTGCCTGTGCTTCTATGAATGACATGATTATGAAGAAACAGAACTGTATACTAAAGCCACTGGATGCAATATAAAAATCAGTCTGGGTTAGTGATAATCTTGTCGACAACAGTGAACCTGACTGGGAATAAAGCTCATCAAAAAGTCAGCTTGTAACTTCTGCTCTGAAATCTACGGTACTGTGAGATATGGATTGCTAGAAAAGACCGACATGGTAAGCATAGGGATGAAATTGAGGCAGAAAAATGTGATGTGGAAATTAAATTCCAGTTCAGTTTTTCTTTGTTAATATTAGTACTTTGTGGACCTAATAACTTAAATATTTACAGGTCTGTTCACCATGTACATATATCTTTCCAATGACATTTCTTAGCTGGACCTATGAGCAAGCTGGCCAAAAAAGGTGAGTAACTTGCTGAGAAACTCACCTGTGTGGGCGTAGGCATGCAACAAACTAAAGGTAAGAATGTGCACAAACTGTTTGGGTTTTTCAAAAATATTCCCTTTGTGGCCTATTTTTTGCTCACTAGCTATGTATTGACTTGATTTGTAATTTTATACAGTTATCAGTGAGAATAACATCAGAGTCTAAAGTGTTTTTTCACCTCAGCATCTCAACTCAACTGAACTGAACATCATTAAACCCAGCACCAAATCACAGAGGGTGTTTTATAACAGACAGAAATAATCATGTAAAAATAACATGTGACCCTCAGCATCTCAAAGCTTTCAGTTCTCAGAAATGATTTAAAAACAAAATATTTCTGTGGGCAGAAATTAAAGTGCAGGACAACAAGTCAGTGTTAAAAGTTGCCTGTGAATTCATTCTGGGTGTAGTTCCAGAAAGTTTTTTCTACTCTTAGATCTGTATGATGTCAATGACAAGAGGCCTCACTCACCTGTTGGTCAAACCTTTGAGAAGCCAATCAGAAGAAAGATGACTCAAAGGGAGGGGGAAATTAGATTAAACAGCTTGTGGATGAACTGAGGGGCTGCACCAAAAAGGGATTATTTTGAATGGTCAAACAAAGGTACTATAGCAGAGTCCAAGAATAAAAATATGGGCTGCAAATGTACATAGGTTTTGCTATAAACAATTCATAGCTTTTTTATGTGATTATGCCAAAATGGGTTCAGATCAATATGCATCCTAGTAAGACTGCTGCAGCATGTGTACAATCATGTAAAGGTTTCACAGGGCTCTATTCAATCTTGTGACAAACTAAGTGCACCCCAGAATTCAGTTGCTTGTAGAAACATCTTTAGTAGCAATAACGTCAAGAAAATATTCTCTGTCCCACTCTTTTTTGCGACGTTGCTTCAGTTCATTAAGGTTTGCAGACATTCATTTATGTACAGCTCTCTTACTCATTTCAAACAGTATTCCAATTAGGTCGATATCTGGACTGGCACATTTTTTTTCTTTTACCTGCTCCCAGCCATTCTGTTGTAGATTTGCTGACGTGCTTGCGATCATTGCCCTGTTGCATGACTCAGTTTGGGCCAAGCATTAGCTCTCTGACAGATGGAGGAGAGTCTCATTTGGGCACCCTACTGCTATAGTCATGTGACTCTATGCAGTCATGTAAAGAGTAACTAAGTGACTCAATGACTGCAAGGCGCCAGGTCCTGTGGCTGCAAAAGAAGTCCAAATCATCAGTCCGCCACCACCGTGCCTGACATTCGGTAAGAGGGTTTGCACTGATATGCTGTGTTTGGTTTTCACCAATGTGGTGCATTAGGACCATACATCTCCATTTTGGTCTTCTCTGTTAAAATGACACTGCTCCAGAGGTCTTACAGTTTGGTCAGATGCAACTTTGCAAACCAAATCCACACTGCCACATTCTACTAGTAACTGTTCCAAACAAGCCATACTTGTTCAGTTTTCTTCTCATTGTACTGTCATTAACATGCCAAGTAAAGCCTGCAAAGTCTAATATGCATCTCAAGTTTTGCAGTTTCTCTGAATGTTACATGGTCTGACCTTGGAGTGAATCTGTACGTCCAGCAAATTCAATCCAAGGTCAGACCATGTGAACACATGACCGAATGCATCAAACCAGCAAACTGCCAAAATTCAGCTTTAACAGAGGTGGTCACTGGCTGATGATCAGTTTATTATGGTCAATTACCAGCCCCTGACTGCTACTTATCCTCTCTATTTCTACAGAATAAGTAAGGGTGTACTTAGTTTCTCACAAATCTGCATAAAGTCCTTTTGTTTACACTGCATTCCCAATTCAGATGAGGGTTTAGGAGGGAGGATCCTGTCGTGCACCACTGTGTAGCACAGTCTCTTTTTCCATACTACTTTCAGGGCGGCATTAAAATTAACAAAAGTTGCAGGATATTATTAATGCTTGCATCAATTTTATATTGAGAACATGAACAGACAGTTGTTGCCTATTTACACATCAAGTAAACATGAAGCAGCATTTACAATGATTTGGTCATTTTCTATTTCCTACTGAATGAGAGTACAATAATCACTTTCTTTTCAGCTCTAGAACAATATCTGCTTGTTTTGCACCTAACTGCTACACTTCTTTGTCTAGTTGCCTCCTTCTGTTCTGATATTTGGTCCTTGGTAAGTAGAATGCATAGTTCTATGAGAGTTTTGAAAAAGCTAAATCAGGGCAGGGAGAGTGAAACAGAACAGTAAAGTTATGGGCCATGCAACCAAAATAACAAACTAAAAAAAAAAATACAAAAAAAACAAACCCACAAAAAGTACACAGAGCTGAGTGATACTGCAGAGTTGGTAATTTTCACATTATTTTTAAGTGCATCATAAAATGTTACAAATGTTTCTCTAAAATAATTGCCTTTAATCAGGGAACTCAAAACGTTTAAAATCACTGTTAAATAGAAATCATGGGTCACAATCTCAGACTGAGGTAGATCTTTGTGAAATTGCTTCTCATCTTGTTATATGTGCAGTAAAATACAAATATATATATATGATCACTGGTGCAGAATGCCCCACACAACCTAACACCTAACAACAGACCAAATCAGACTTTCCTACAAGTGCAGTTTTCACACATGTAGGCACTGGTCCCCCTATGCCCCACACACACACCCCTACAAATGCTATGCATTGAAGGCAAGCTGAATACTGCAGCGTGCTGCATCAAACGGCATCAGCTCATTCAAATGTCAATCATCTCCTTTGCTCTGTTGACTCCGTGTGCTGGCTCCACCCACTACCAGAGGCAACACTCGGCAGCTTGTAATTACAAGTACCGTTTAGGTGTGTCAGAACACTGCAGGCAGCTCTGATCTCAGTAGGGAACTCAAACTCTGAAGTCTTCAAAAATAGGACTGGGTAGTGTGGCAGATAGTAGTATAACAGATGATAGGGATCTGTGTAATTCAATCAGTCCTAATGGGAATGCCTGCAGAGTGAGAAACACTTTTATCATAACGTTTGAGACACACCTCTTCATTCAAAAGCAGAAATCTATCTGATAAAGTACTGTTGTCAATGACAGGACACAGTAAGGAACTTAACCACTGCATCATTATGCAAATGTGATGGATTCCTTTTATTAATCCTTGTGGTAATCCACCTGATGCCTGCCTTCCTGCTGACTGTGATCAGAAATGAGGATCACATATAGAACAGCAACCTTTGAACTGATTTTAATTTGAGCCACTTCATCAAAGCTCGTGTTTGCTTTAACCTGGTTGCTCTAGCTGACAGACGGCCTGTCAACTATACTGCACTTGAGCAAAAAACAACAATAGTAGCACTGAAATTACACATTCAAGTGTTTTTATCCTTTTATTTACCTCGTTATGCTGGATCCTCTCCTGTAAAAGAACAGGTCGAGGAGCACAATGTGTAACATAAATACCCCCATCTCTAGTTGTTATTGTACAATTGGAGCCAGAGAAAACAGAAAATTATGCATTAATACAAGTCGGGTTGAGTTTCTGACTGACAGCTGAAAAGAACACCTATATTTGGAAGCTGACATTTTGCATAATTACCTTCCTACTGAACCTCAACAGAAACAGACGTGCCTTGACAAAGGTATAAACTTGCTTGTGAGCAGAGAGGCAGCATTCCCCAGAGAGCGTACCATCCTAGAATAAATGTATCAATTGGATCTCCATCTTTGACCTCATCATTTATCCGTGCCTTACCTGTTAAAATGCTCTCTGTATTCCTTTGCCACCCTCTGAATCAAGGCCTTTAATCTAAAAGAAAATTAGAAGAGAGCGAAATACCACATGAGTTGGAATCCAACCTTTTTTTTTTAGCTGTTAGCTGTAATTTGTGGGCAGATCCAAACAATAGTAGTCTTATCTTTATTTGAAAGCCATGCACTTAAGCATAATTATTGTGGTAAGAGTGGGAGTAATTTATAAGAGCCATGCTTTTTAATTTCAGTGTTCTTTTGTACCTGCCACTCTCCTCTGTGGGGTCCTTCTCATCGATGATTGCAATTGCCACCAGTTTGCCTGAGGTGGCAGACAAGGATTACAAATCACAATCAGGCACACAAAAAGAGGGTGAAAAGACAATGGCAGAAAGGTGAGAGTATCTGGAGGAGATGTATCACCTCTCAATGGGAAAAAAGAAAGGAAGGGACACGGAGAACGTTTTGCTCATTCATCACTCAAACATTAAACTAGCTTAGGCTTTCTGCTTGGTTGGACAGGAAACAAGTGGTCACTTTCTGGTAGAAGAGCTATTTCAGTGCCATTCAAAACCCAAAGCCACAACATAACAAATAGGTCTACTTAAAAAAAAACTGTTACACAACTTAAAAGGTCTGTTATTCAGGCTTGCTTGGTTTGATGCAAGAAATCCCTTGTTGCTTGGGTGAGAGTGTCAGCCTGCCCCCTGCTGGCCACTGATGTTGCTCATTTGCCAAGACTGAGGTTATATAAAGTTAGAGGCATCTGGAGAAGCAATATCATTTAATATGTCTGTTCTGTGCAGCTATACCCTAAAGACAAGCATCCTTAAATATCTTCGATTGTTAATTTCTGCAAGTGTTGGACAAAAAATTCAGGGAGAAGAAAAATGTTAATTTATCATTCAGTTGGTGTTTTAATTCTTCATGGGAACGCCACCTGTGGAAATGTGTATAATTAACTCTGTGCAGTGTGGGAGCATCAGCATAGCAGCATCATTCATTAGTGTTTTGTCAGGAAGAGTAGACACTTTCTGCTAAACTGCTCCAGGACCATTTAGAATAAAAATTTAAATTGTGCCATTTCCTTGGCTTTCTAAAACAAAAAATGAAGGTTTAAAAACAGCCCTATCATGTTAGTCTTATATATCCTTTAAGATGCGTTTTTGACACAACTAATGATTAAAAATGTACTAATGGTATAAAAGCCATTCTTAAGCAGAGCAGTGATAACATCCCTTTGTTTTTTAATCCTCTGTACCTTAATTAAGGTATAAATGCTGATAAGCATCACAGGCCTCTCATTTTCTGTGAAAATGATGACAACAAGCTATTAAGTGCAATTAGAAAGTGTGTGCATTCAAGTCATTAATGAGGGCCTCTTAACATAAATATCAAGTCTATAGATTCAAAGGAAAATAGTTGGTAATGAAATGATTCTGGGTTCAGAAGCTTTGAAGCGCTTGTCCATAGGATCAGATGTATATAATGTCTGTCTGTTGTATAAGGTAGTGTTACCATGCACACTGTACAGCTGTTGAATATTATTTTCACTTTATATACCATCTTGTTATTAATTAAACCACTTTCTTTTCAAGCATCTCTGCAACATCTAACTGGTTCCTCAGCCTGGTACCCTCCAGCATCAAGTCTCAGGTGTCATTTCTGATCCACAGATGAAGTGGAAGAACACTGAAAACCAGTGTAATGTTATTTTCCACAGCTTCATCCTCCAAAACCTCCACACTCTTTAGAAATTTGAGATGATTATTGTGTCTTTTAAAGCAAGCAAAAAAGCAAAAAAAAAAAAAAAACGTCATGATTTTGATTAAGAAGGAATTAAGAAAATCCCTTAAATTCCAAGATTTTTTGGTAATATCTAAAAGAAAGCTCCTTTAGTGCTTGCAAAGTGACATGCAATAATGTAATTGAATCCATAAAAAGATCAATTCAAGAATTCACATGAAGCCTCCTAAGAGCATTTTATAGACTGGACAGGACAATTTTCTAACACATTTGCTGATATTGTTTATGGACTACTTCACTGTCTAAATCCAATAATTATGTGAAGTCCCTGCAGAACAACCTTCAATATTTCTGAATACCACAAAGAAATCCAAACTATTGTATTTTAATTCAGTCAAATGGATTATGCTTTCAGTATGCTACCAATCTAAGCCTCGTGCCCTTTAAATCTTAGCCCATAAATTACACTTGCAAACTTTCCAATAATTTGGTCACACTGGGACTTAGACTTGGGTACCAAGTTCTGTGTCAGTGTGACTTATGATGTGTTGGACGGAGGATTTTACAGCGTAAAATGTCACTCCTCCAGCCCCACTGAGCCCAAGAGCGTGAAATCTGATACTTGGTTGAAAAGGGTTCAAAGACAAGGCTGGCAAATTCTGAACCTTCTCACAGATACACATCAAACTTAACTATGTAGCCTTTAATCAGTCACAGTGTTTATCCAATTAAGATACTACAGAGACCATTTTATATGCAGAACTGTTAAAATGAAACAGCAAGTCTGGTAGACAGATCTGCTAGAAACTAAAAGTGTACACAGTAACAAATGTAAGCAACATTTCAACCGTTGAGCGTCACTGATCTCAGTAAAATGCACGTAAAAGAAGAAAACACTGTATCTAATATTAGAAATCACAGCTTTCTCTGCACAGACCATCAATTTACTGCTGTTTAAGAGGCAGTTTGTATTTCACTCTTGAGCTTGAATTTCCTTTTAGAGGAGAGTGTATGTACATTTGCGCAAGTAGAATATGGGTTATATCTGGAGGGAAGGGACACATTTTTCTATAATAGCCCCAATGCAAACCGAATATTTTTATTGGAACTTTTGACAGCAGCAGCTCTAAAATGTTTGATTATTAATTATAAAGTTGTCATATGGTAGACATGTTTGCAGAAATATTAGGGGATTTAAAATGTAATAAAACTGGGCAGCCAGACTGAGTAAAGCTATGTGTAAAGTGCTGATGCAGTTCAAATGATATAAGCTGGTATTCAACCTGTAATTGCTTTGGTTCCATAGTCATAAAGAGTAAAAAGGACAAACGCATAAAAAACCAACATTAGAAATCTCACTTCTTAGGCACACAATTAACATAATACAGCCATTTAGAATGAGTTATTCTGCAGAAAATGGATCTGCATCTATTCTGATAATAAATGGCTGGCTTTTCAGATGTTATAGTTTGCCTCAGTTCTTGTATTGCATGAAAGAAAAGTGAATATTTTTGAGGTTTTGGGGCATTTTCCTTATTCTTCTGTGCTTCTGTGACATTTCAAGCAGCAAACAATTAATGTACTAAACAAAAGTTTGTCCCACATTGATCAATATGGAAAAAAGAACCAGAAAGTCATGATTCCACATATTTTAAAGTAGAATAATGAATAAAGTTTAACTTTTAGGAAAGTAAGACGGAACCCAAGAAGGAAACTGCAATTTGTGAGTAAAAAAGTTATATCGTGAATATACGCCACCTGTCTCTCCCAGTTCATACAATGTAAAGCCATCAATCTGAAGGTATCCTTGGAAGCGCTCCTTGTTCACCCACGATGATAAGCTACCATCCTCGTACTCTGCAACATACAGAGGGGAAATCTTTTAGAAGCAGAAGCACAGAGCTCATCAAGATTCAGCACACAAACTGTCTATAATAAAAAGGAAAAGCAGAACAATGTATTGATGCCTGGAATGTAAGAAAATCAGTGTTTACAACCTGCATGTTGCATTCTTGGGAATAAAATGCAGGACACAAACTGAGCAGTCACAGACACAGGTCAACTAAACAGTGATCAGCAACAGTTTTGCTGCCTCTGGCTTAAGCAGTTGTGAAGCATGTTCTACATCTGAGGCAACACAATGATCTATGACTCGGGGCGAACAGATTGGGAATCGATGCAGATGTAAACAATCAAAAGCAACAGATGGTTAAGTCATAAATGAAATACCATTTTGTTCAGGCATGATTTTTCGCAATCACACTACCAGATTAATTACCATTTATCACATTGATGGTTGCCAAGAACGTGATAATAAAAATCTGCAAATTTCATTCACATTTGATGTCTTTTTTCAGAATGCTGGCTCACCTGACCTCATTTTCGCAGCTAGTATGCCATCTTAAGAAGAAAAAAATATCACATTTGGTTTGTAAATGATTCTCCATCCATACATTCATTTTTATCACATTTGGAGCAAATACATAATTCAACAGATGCAACAAGAGAGGGAAAAAAATCTTATCAAGTACAGCAAATAAATAAATAAATACTTCCTAAATGCAAACCACATGTTGTTGCTCCTCTAACATCTGGAGGCAACATCCAAAACAGGAACCAGAGTCTGTCCCTGGAGGGTTTAAATAGGGTGTAGCAAGGCTGCTTAAACAACGCTGTTTTCTCCAGCTGAGAGGCTACAGGATGCTCATAATTGATGTCAAATGTAGCTGGGACCTTATTGTGACACATTAATAAGTTATAATGACCTTTTGCTACCATTATAGTAATTACAAGAACACTGATGACTTTTAACATGATTCTCATGCTGCAGGGCCCCAAAGGAGCTAGTAGCATAATACTGAACATGACAAGTTAAAACCTGCAACACACTTTTAAAACCCCAAGGTCGTAGCTTACAGTAGTATTAGAATCTATTTCTTAGTGCTGCGAAGGCAGAGGAGCCTTGTTGTTAAGACTGCTGAGTCAGTGGATAGGGTAGACATTCCAGAGAGTTCTTTCCACAGATGTTCTGGCTTTATAGGCAGCATGCAGCTGCCCAACTTTTCCCTAGAAGCAAAAGAAAGCTGGAGGCCCCATACTGGGACTGTACAGCCTGATCAACCTCTACACTGACTGAACCTGCTTCACCTTGAAACAAATTAGAGCTGCTCTCTTCCCAGGCACCAGTCTCACAATCTCCATACTGCCCTACAGGAGCCTGTCAGCCCAGAGTTCACACAGTGGGAGGCGAGAGAGAAAGATGAGGGGCATGTGGGGGAATATAAACAGACAGTGGGTGGAGTGAGGATGATCCAGTGTCAGAGTTTGGAACAGAGGGAGGAGGCAGCTCTGACACATTTCAAGGATAAAGGTTAATGGCACAGAAGACCTCCAACACAATGCAAAAAGTGCAGAAACAGAACCAGGGGGAGAAATATAGAGAGGAGAACTCTACTATCAACAAAGATAACTCCAACAGGGTGAGATACAGAAGACTGATGTGGTAAAGTGCATCTCAAAGCTTAATATAATGATGAGACAGCATGACTCGCTTACTATAAAAAAGAAATGAAGTTTAACAACAACGGTGCTTTGGCTAGCTATAGTGGGAGAGATAGATGTAAGCGTTGCTCAGTTATAGAATTGTGTACCTAGTAAGGAAAAACAAAGCTAACAACTAATTTGGTGTTAATACATTACTGGTCAGGAGTCACAACATTCCATCAATTCATTTATTAATTATGAGTTTTTGAGAGGCAGCACAGTGGTGCAGTGTCACCTCAAAGTAAGAATGTTCTGGGTTTAAAGCCACCAGCCAGCAGGGTGCATTCTGAGGAGTGTGCATGTCCTCCCTGTACCTTCTCTCTGGATACTCTGGCTTACTCCTGCAGTGGAAAGGCATGTAGGGTTAGGTTAACTGGCAGTCCTAAACCAGCCATAAGTGTGAGTGTGAATGACTGTCTCTCTTTGTTTGCACTGTAACAGAATGGCGACCTGTCCAGGTTGTACTCCCATGATAGCTGGGATAGGCTCCACCGCCCCCCCCCCGACCCTCAACTGGATAAGCAGAAGAAAATAGATGGAGTTTTAAGCGGCATTATGAGCCATGTCAGCTCCAAGCAATTGCTCAATCCACTTAAGTCCTTGAAATTTTGACATTCATGGTCTCCAGTAGATGAGTCAAACAGACTTTGAGGATTCCCTGACTTTTCACTCTAAATGTCATTAGCAGTTCTTATAAAGATAAGACAAATCTTGGGAAATAAAAAGGAAGTCCTTTATTACAACAAAACTAGAGCTATAATATGTAACTTTTAAGTAGTTGAGAAGAAGCCACTGTTGGTGACAAAAGCAGCATAATCACAAATGCAAAATACAGTGCAAAACTATAGAAAACTGGACAAGAGTAGTCTCAAAAGTAAATTGGCTTGGTAATGTTTGCCATACAAAAATCTCTGTTTCCAGGAGAAATCAACATTTTGATAGCCGACTACAAAAACTGGTCTTGGTCTCACTAGCTAATCCCTCCTTTTGTGATTTTTTTTCTTTTTTTAACACATGCATTTCTAAATTATAAAAACAACCATGTAGGTTGAATTAAGGCTTAAAGTTATGCTTTATTTGGAAAGTGGCCAGTTCATATCGGTGCTATAGCTACATGGCTACAGCTGCTAGACGTCTGCTAGGTGTTACCTCTGCTCATTTAAGTCACTGAACAAGATTTCTACCCTGTGTTTGTGATTACTCAAACATTAAATCTATTATTTGTACAATCCTTAAAATGAATTAACACATATATATGGACATCTACAGTTGTCCCTTCCTTGCTAGTGTTCAAATATGGTTACTCCTGACCATAAAAAGCAAGATATAGCCAGCAAAAACACCAATGGGTGCTAGTTAATAAGAAACAGGAGTCCATAAACAAATGGGTGGCAGCACATCTGTTGTATCCATCTTATGGTTTAAGTAGAAAAATGAGGACATAATAGCCAAATCCCTGGATGTATTCAGCTGAGCATGGATGTCCTTTTATTACTTATAGAGTCCTTATGCAGGGAGAATGTTATGGGATAAATTGTCAACAAATACACCCAGTTGAGCATGTAATAGCCTGTTGGTTGGCCCTGGTTCAGTCTGCAGCCACTTTAGCTTTTTTGCACTTCATACCCTCCACATTCTACCTATCTATCCTGTGAAACAAAGTAAAAAAAATGGCAATAAAATAAAAATTAAAAAAAAGTCAACAATAACTAGTTATTAGGCTTTCCATCAATGCCATACAGACTGACCTTGCCATCAGTGCAGATTCTAACAAGTCAAATGAATACTGATTAGCCTTACTGGCTGTAACAAAATGTCATCATTATTACCTGTTTAAGTGTGATCTTTTCTGTCATCACATTCACAAACTGTTCATCAGTCTGTCACTTACATGAGCCCAATAAACATATGCAAAGATGTTCTGCCTCACAGCTGGTAGCATTATGAGTGTTTCCATATGAGCAGAGGAAAGGCCAAACCATTAACCACTGAATCAGATTAACAGAAAGCCTTATGTGGAGCTCTGAGCATTAAAAAGACCCAAAAACATATTTCAACATGGTTGGCAAGTGAAACAGTTACAAATAGCACACTGTGTACACTGACATATACCCTAATTATATTTTCCTGTCTTCTTACAGTACTAACATGTCAACCAGTAGCTTTCAGTGCAGACACACAATGATCAAACACAGTTGGCACTTGAAGCGCAATAACAGAGCAGACCTGTATGGCAGTATGAAACAGAGGATTTGAGTAATTAAATATGTATGAGTCTCTGTGCTCTACTATATCTTAACAGCGGTCTTCAAAAAGGATGCTGCTATTTCTGATGTGCACTAAAGCAATCAAAGCTAAAGAATAACATGTCAAATATCACTTTATACAAAGTGAGAGATTGTATTTGGACAGTGTGGCTTTGCTCAGTGGGACCCACTCTTTAAAAACAGGCAGGCACAGCAAGAACAGCTAAGAAGTGTGCAGTTAATTTCTAAAAAGCACTTAGAATCTGCATGTTCACCAAATACATATGAAAATATGAGGCATGATCAAAGTCATTTGCATATCTTAGCAACTGTCTAAATAGCAATGCAGCTCAGTCACACAGTATAACATCCAAATACCTGATATGACCATCTGCCATAAAATGACATCACTGGGTGCCTATGCAAATTGGTCTCATCAGTTTAGCCATATAACATTTCTGACGTTATGCAAAGTGAGTGTAACCCATATAAAGTGTGTTCAACTCATTTATTCTTTCATCCAACATCTAGTCAGCTAATCTTCAGGGTGACTAAACACACTACAGCAGTTGTACAGAAAGCAGAGGCTGAGGGTCACAGGTCTTACAAAAGTAGAGGTTAAACCATTTTCTTAATTCAGATTTAAGAAATTTCTCCTTTCGGTAAGTGACTAATGCTTAATGTTTAATGATTTTGTGCTACAATACCCAATAACAAGTGTTTTTTTTTTAATTCTGCAGTTTCTGATGGATTGAAAAGGAAAAGAAAAGGAAGGACACAACCATGTCATTTTGCCATGCTGCTCTCCTCCTCAGTCCTTGACAAGTTTAATACACCGTCACCATGGCAATGCTAGACATTCATCACATCCTCCGTATCAGGGTCCTAGAGGACTCTGCAGAGTGTGGAGTTTTTGTCATTAATGTCTACTGTGGCGAGCCTCTCCTGCTGAGATTCTGGTGCACAAAGCCTGCTTTCCGTAATGGTCAGGTGGAGCAGACGGATGTGAACTTGCAGGAGGGGGCACAGCTGGATTTTGTCCTCCGGGTGACACACCGTGCTCCTAAACTCCCTAACAGCCACTACTGGAGCCCGTTTGTGTTGGCACTGTGCATCGATGCTACTCGCTTCCGGTTCTGCCTCCCAGCTCGGGTCCAAAGTGGCGGCGAAATACAGAACATCATGGAGGAATGTGGTGCACTCACGTTGCTGCGGTGAGAAGCTTTAAAACAGGCCACAAAAAAATCAGTGCCTTTAAACCTCTTAGGTAGCTCAAATGCAATCTTTTTTTGTTTTGACTTGACGGCTGATTCAGTGATTCCCCTCTTGGCTTTGACTGTATATAAACTACCAACTGTGCACTCCTCTTTGGTCAAATCTGTGGTCTCACACGCCCACTTAGGCCAGTCCATCCACCCTGGCCTGCTATGTATGTCCACCCAGAGACAAACCACCACAACATCACTGGCCTAACCACACACACAATAGTGGGCAGAGCCTGGGGTGCTTTATGATGGGCCAGGCACACCATAAGTCAATGTGGTGAAAAGGATGAAAGAACAGTGGCAGGAACGGGAAAACTACAAGAACACAGCTCCAGTTACATAGATTATATGAGAGGAGAGAACGAGGAGGGAATAGCAGGAAGGCGCAGCAGGCAGCATGGCACCCTACTGCCCCCTAGTCAGACTTTTACACCAGACTAAATGAAGAAAACAAGACGACAGTAGCGGACTCACCATCATAGGTAAAGTAGCCCCCATCTTTAAAGACTACAACTGCCGGAAGCTCTGGCAAAGAAACTGACTGTAGAAAACATTAAAAAATACTACATTAGACCAAGTTCAATAAAGCATCTTTAACATATGAGTAAAATTTGACATTTAGACTTCTTTGTGTACGCCAAAAACAACATGGGAAACTTTATGGCTTGTATCTGCATTACCAGGACAATAAACATGCTAAAAGAATTGAAATACTTTATTTATAAAAAAAAAAAAAAAAAAAAAAAAAAAAAAAAAAAAAAAAATTAAAAAAAAAATAAAAA
>VUQH01006875.1:0-15486 GCA_015106775.1 Etroplus canarensis | reverse complement strand
CTGATGGCGCTAAAATAGCGTTCATGATGAATCTGCTCAGAGGAAGAGCCCTGCAGTGGCGTCAGGCTGTGATAGACACACATGATGATATCTCGTATGCTGAGTTTGTCACAAAGTTCAGAACTGTGTTCCTCCAGGGCAGAAGCGCTGACGCTTCCGCCCACCGCCTCCTCAACCTTCGCCAAGGCAGGCGGAGTGTGGCTGACTACGCCATAGATTTTTGGATTTTGGCTGAGGGGACAGGCTGGGACGTGAGCGCGCTCTGAGGGACCTTCCTAAATGGATTATGCGACTCGCTGAGGAAGGAGTTGGCCATGAGGGAACTTCCACCCTCCTTAAAGGACCTCATTGCTCTCTGTACCCGCTTGGACGACTATCTCTGGGAGCATCGTTCACTCTGGAGCAGCAGATTTCACGGTCCTGCTCGCTGCCGTTCCACCTCCCCCGATGAGGAGACCGCATCGGGGGGTTCGGACTTTGAGACTCCCGCCGGGGGTGAGCCCATGCAAATCGGGAGGACTCACCTCTCCTAGGAGGAGCGCAGCCAGAGGATCGCAGCGGGTGAGTGTCTCTATTGTGGGAGGAAGGGCCATAATATTAGCACCTGTTGGCGGTGGCCAAAAGATTAGGTCCGTCAGTGGGTGTGGGGACACTGACGGGCCTAGGAGCTACTAATTCAGTTCTTCCCCGCTTCATGATTGAAGCTAAATTAGGAGAGGCTCGTAATCCGACCTCCCTTCAGGCGCTCATTGATTCTGGCGCAGAGCAGAACTTTGTTGATATTGGTCTGGCTAAGTCTCTCTCTCTCTGCCTCTGCAAGTTCTCGCCGAACCCCTTCGGGTGTTGGCTCTCAATGGCGCCATTCTTGCCCACATTACTCACCACACTGCACCTGTCCCGTTGCTGCTTTCCAGCAATCATCACGAGCTCATAGAACTCTATCTGTTTGAACCACCTCAGACACCTCTAGTTCTCGGTCATCCCTGGTTAAAAAAACACAATCCGGTTATAGACTGGACTGAGAACAAACTCACCGGTTGGGGCCTCCACTGCCACCAGAACTCTCTGCGATCTGCTTCTCCACCTACCTCTCCTCAGACCTCTGCTTATCAGGAACCACCAGACCTCTCCTCCGTTCCTGCAGTCTACCATGACCTGGAGGCAGTCTTCCGAAAGGATCTTGCTCTGTCTCTTCCTCTACATCGCCCGTACGACTGTGCCATCGACCTCCTCCCGGGTGCACCATTACCTACCAGCCGCATCTACAGTCTCTCCAAACCTGAGAGGGAGAACATGGAAAAATATATCCGGCCTTCTTCTTCTCCTGTGGTCGCCGGATTCTTTTTCATGGGGAAGAAGGATGGCTCCCTCCGCCCCTGCAATGACTACAGAGGTTTGAACCAAATAACCATCCGGAATAAATATCCGTTGCCTCTGTTGTCCTCTGCTTTTGAGCTGTTACAGGGAGCCATCATCTTCTCCAAACTCGATCTCCGAAACGCCTATCGTCTTGTACGCATCCGGGAGGGAGATGAATAGAAGACAGCCTTCAACACTCACCTTGGGCATTTCGAATACCTCGTCATGCCCTTCAGCCTCACCAATGCCCCCACCATCTTCCAGGCCCTCCTTCCAGACTTCCTGAACCACTTCGTGTTTGTCTACCTTGATGACATCCTCATCTTCTCCAAAAACATCTCCGAACACCAGCAGCATGTCCGCCTCATCCTCCAGCGGCTACTGGAAAACCGCCTGTTCAAAGGTGAGAAGTGTGAGTTTCATGTCACGAAGACGTTGTTCCTAGGGCTCATAATAGAGAAAGGGCAGGTGAAGGCCGACCCAGCCAAGATTAAAGCATTGGTTGAGTAGCCAGTTCCTGACTCCCGTGAGCAGTTGCAAAAATTTCTGGGTTTTGCCAACTTCTATCGCCGCTTTATCAGGGATTATAGCAAGGTGGCGCTCCCTCTAACTTCTCTCACTTCCACCAAGCGGAGCTTCCAGTGGAACAACGCGGCTTAGCAGGCTTTCGACCACCTCAAGCGCCTCTTCACCTCAGCCCCTGTTCTCGCCCAGCTGGACCTCTCCCAGCACTTCGTAGTGGAAGTGCCTCGGACACCGGTATGGGCGCTGTCCTCTTGCAGAATGTAGACAATAAATTACATCCCTGTGCTTTCTTCTGTCGTCGTCTATCTTCTGCAGAGCGGAATTACTCCATCGGTGACAGGGAGCTACTGGCCATCAAAATGGCGCTGGAGGAGTGGAGACACTGGCTGGAGGGCGCGGAGCATCCTTTCCTCATTTGGACGGACCATAAAAACCTGTCCTACCTGTGGTCCGCCAAAAGACTGAACTCTCGCCAAGCCAGGTGGGTGCTGTTTTTCACTCGTTTCAACTTTTGTATTACCTACCGGCCTGGGTCCTTCGGCCCGCAATTCATCTCTCAGGTCTGGAAGGCATTCTGTTCAGCCATCGGAGCCCAGGTTAGTCTCTCATCAGGCTTCCATCCCCAGACTAATGGGCAGACGGAGCGGCTCAACCAGGAGTTGGAGGCAGCGCTATGGTGTGTGGTGGTGCAAAACCAGTCCACTTGGAGCTCTCATCTCGCCTGGGCTGAATACGCCCACAACGCGCTCACGTCCTCAGCCATCGGTCTCTCGCCTTTCGAGGTCACTCTGGGTTTCCAGCCACCACTGTTCCCATCCCAGGAAAGTGATCTCTCTGTTCCCTCCGTTCAGCTCCACCTCTGTCGCTGCTGGCGGCTCTGGAGGTCTGCCAGGGCAGCTCTTCTCTGGACTAAAGACCAGAACAAATGGCAGGCAGACCGTCACAGACTTCCAGCGCCTCTCTACGTCTCAGGTCAGAAAGTCTTTTTGTCCACTCGACACATCCAGCTCCGCACAGAATCAAAGAAACTGTCTCCTAGCGTCATCGGTCCTTTTACCATTCAGTCAGTTATCAACCCTGTTACTGTGCGATTGCTCCTGCCTAAAAACATGAAAATTCACAACTTTTTCCATGTGCCTTCCTGCCAGTTGCATTCCACCTTGCTCCAGCGAGCAGACCACCCTTGCATTATTGCCTTCTTTGTTAATAAAAACACTGAACTTTTCGCCCTGTGTCCAGTGTTTGAGTCCAGCACCACACCGAGCCATGACACCATCACTGTTCACACTGTTGCTTTCAAGCTGTAGCAGCATCACCTTGTGTATAACCTGTAATCTCTGAGCTCCTGAACTGATAAAACTCTGAAATTGCGGTGAAGACAACACGTGCTTAAACTTGTGTCTTCAACCCAGCTGTGCCACACCCATGTAACACAAATCAAGAAGTACACAACAAACCCTGCAGAGTTAGAGTTTTGTTCCCTATGCTGTATTAGTAAGACTATTAAAAATGCATACTTCAAAACTGCAGTTTTAAATTCTCCTTCTGTCTGCTGCAGTCATGTTCTATGGAAGATTTTTCTTTAACCTGTGTCCACTGCATGTCCTCTGACCATGTAGACCACCTGGGATTCCTCATACGTGCAATGGTAACCTTAACATCTGGTTCAGACAAATATTTCTACATTCACAAGTCTAAGGAATATTAAAAGTCTGCAAAAGAGGGATCTATAAAAAAAGTGAAGTAACCATTCCTGCCACTCAGTGTGAGCGACAGTTTGACACTTTGGGCTTTCAGAGACACACTGGTAAGAATAGAAGCTTTTGAACCTGACAAACACAATGTAGCTTGGTAAAGACTGAGCCAGCTTACTATTGTGCTGCTAATGTACTATTGTAATTGAACCACTGTAAGACTAAATGCTGAAAAAAAAAATCCTTAAGACAGTCTACGCCTGTTAAATTGGTTATCTGTTTATCTGTCCAAACAGAGTGTAAAATATGCTGCAATTTGTAACTACACCATGACTAACATGCAAGAAATATCGTCATGCATTTCACATGGATTAGGTGTCGTGCATTCCAGAGAGGTGTGGCATGACGGTTTGGTTATAATCTGTCGACAACTGCCAGATTAGTCCAGTTCCCCCAGGCCACAGCCTCTCTGCATGATATGAAGCATCCAGGAAGGCCACATGTCCCAATTCTGCATCAGAGTCAGTAGATCCTGGTGGACATACCCAGTCTTGAGATCTTGATTGTGAAAGATGTGAAAGAATAGTGTAATGAGAACTGATCCAGTGTTAACATTTTATTTTTGTTCATCACTGAGTAAAAAACCTGAGTTTCATCTATCCATTCATTTTCTGCCAGTTATATGGGTTCATAGCAGGGATACCCAGACCTCCCTCTCCCCAGCCACCTCCTCCAGTTCTTCCAGAAAGACACTGAGGCATTTCCAATCCAGATTAGAGCTATAATCCCTCCAACATATCCTGGGTCTACCCCAAGGCTTCCTCCCAGTAGGAGATGCTGAAAACACCTCACCTACCTACCTACCTACCTGGGAGGCATCCTGGTTAGATGCCAGAACCCCTTCAACTGGACACTTTCGATGTGGAGGAACAGCAACTCTACTTTGAGCTCCACCCAGATGAGCATCATCCTGATGAGACACTCAGTTGTCTGGAAGGAAATTTACTTCAGCAGCTGAATTGTATCCTTAACAGTCAGTTTCTTAATCATTTCAGAAGACATATAGGGAAATATTTTCAAATCTCTAAGGTGGTGTGCTTTCATTGACTGTCAGTGCAGTGTGTGTCTAAAGCACCACCAGAACAGAGGAGATGGAGCTGAACATAGCTGCATTTCGCACTGCAGTGACCACACAAGAGGCATACAGTGGGCACTGTGGGAAATTCTTGTTCATTTCTGCTTTTCTTGTACATCAAAAACACAATATTTTAAATGAAATTGTTATATCCATGACATACTGATGTCAACTGAGATAACACTCCATACATAACAGAATCTAGTTTTAAAAGCTTCACTTTACTTTGTGCTATGTAATGGCCAAACCATATTTAGTCTCTGGGGGAATTCGCTGAACAGATTTAATGCATGACTGTGTATGAGTATTATTCAGTCACATTAGTAATTCAAATTATTCTGATTATTCTGTATCTGTGATTTTCTTCTTCTTTTTTTAACTTTCCATGATAACACTATCTGCCAAACTCTGCTCTTTACTGTAGAAATTAAGCATACTGAGTTTGTCTCTAAAAGTGCAAGACTTGCAGAACTGAAACAACAGGCAGCCAAGTAGAAAGAATGAATTCAGGTCCAATAAAGCAAAACTCTGAGGAAACCTTTTCTGCTCTGCAGTTTGCATCAGTGGTATTAAACTTAATCCTACAAGTGAAAAAAAAAGAAAAAAAGAGTGCCAGCACAGAACAAAGACAACATTTATCTGTAAACCGTCTACTGTTTTTTTTTCTGTAAATTGGGGTTTATATATATAAGTTTGGCAAACTTTTTAAGCAAACTATAGAGAAAACATGTGTTCTGAATTAAGTGAAGAAGAGAATATACACACACACACACACACACATATATATATATATATATATATATATATATATATATATATGTGTGTGTGTGCTTTTGCTGTTGAAAAATAATAATAAATAAATAATAATAAAAATAATAATAAATAAAATAATAATAATAAAAAATAATAATTAAAAAAAATGTAAATTTTAAATACAGAGCAGACAACTGCAGCTTGCATTTGAAAGTCAAAGTGCCAGTCAACACAAAGTATGCTCTCGCCTGTCAGGTCACTTTAGATTTGTATTTATTAAAAAGTCAGTCTGACCCAGATACTGCTTGTGGTGAGTGACTAAAAGAAGTAGAGGTCACAGTAAGTGGGGAAAAAGTGTGTTGGAGCAAAGGAGCAATAGAACAAAAGATTTTTTGGGGGGGTGGGTTGCAATGACAAATTGTTTCTGAATAGTTTTGTCTCCTAATTTCAGGAATTTACAAAAAGAATATCTCTATGGTAGCCATTCTTCTAAATGTTTATAAGCAACCACAGGGCAAGATTATCATCATTTCATCTCTCTCAAGAAGACTGATGCTATCTACAGTCTGGGTAATGCCAATGAAAAACTTAATGAAGAGACTGGTGTTGGTAGTCCCTGTAATGTTATGTGATATCAAATAGCACCTCTCTGATATTTGTTAATCATACTCAACCATTAATGTCATCACTTTAATTTTATGTACTGAATGTAATATTTGCCAACACAGGAGCATTATTATGCAGTTATAAAGACCACAGAGGTGGGATAGATGGATGAGAAAAATATTGTCATTTAATTCAGGAGATAGCTATCTCCATTTTTCTAGTGCAAGTCAGTTATTATAATGTGACAACATGTTATAATTAGTGACAACTGACATGTTAAAGAAAGAAAGGAATTTATGCTACCCAAATCCAGTTGATAATGAAACAGGCACAGGGCATTGTTTTGTGTGCGTGTACATATATATATATATATATATATATATGAATATTAGCAGTTTACTACAGGTACTACATGTATTATGCATGCACAACTGAGAAAATGGATGGCTCAATGGATGGAAGTACACAGTGTTCATGTTTTAATGCTTTCTTGGTCAGAGCCACCATTTTTGGTGTTGTAATTGGCAGTAGCAGCAATGCTAGCCACCAAAATAAAAAAAAAAATAAAAATTATAAAAAACATAGCCACAATGACATTCCTTGCCACTGCTGTAGCTAAATGGTTACAAGTGAAATTTAAACAGCCTGACAGGTTTGGCTAATAAAGATAGAAATCTGTTCTTGCAAATTAATAAATACATAGAAAATAATAATTTCTGCCTAGTCTGTGTACAAATATTGGAATTAATTTTGTAAGATATTATCAGTAAAGATGCCTTGTTCTTATAATTTTTAACCGTAATTTAATAAGAAGATCTCAAGAATCTGAACTCAATTTATTAAGTTACAGAGTATGAGAACACATTTTTTGGTAAATAGACTGGGACGAAGCAACATGTCAGAGTCCAATGATGACAGGAAGAGGGACAGGGCCCCTTTTAGAGTTTAGACGCTGATGGTGGAAGTGGAGATGAAGCTGGTGGAGACTTGGAAGAGGATCAGAGTGATGAAGATGTGGTGGAGATGGTGAGGATCAAAATATCAGACAATAGACAAAACAAAACACCTAAAAATGAGCAAGAATACCAAACTCAAATTACACAATAAACATGATTTCAAAGGACACAAGAGAAGTAAAATAACAAAACCACACAAGGAACCAATTGTAAATGACTCATCAGTGATAAGTACTATCTAAATAGATATTGCTTGCATACTTGTATTTGCTTGTGTGCCTTTGTGTCTCATTCTCACAGTCCAGTTGATATCTGAACATCATTGTTTAGTCATGTCCCAACAACGAAAGAGTCTGTGTTTATAAATATGTTTTGGACTCAGTTTGTTGCCACAGTTTTCATTTGACTAGAATTATTTTGACTATTTTTTTTTGTTTTTTACCTCATCGATTTTTTCTACAGTATACTGAGTAAAGTATTGGGTCACTTGCAAATTGCATATACACAGGAGCTTTTATCCACATCTTCCACTCTTCTGGGAAGGCTTTCTACAAGCTTTTGGAGTGTGTCTGGGGGAATTTTTGCTCATTCATCCAAAACAGCATTTGTGAAGTCAGACACCGATGCCGGACAAGAGGGTCCGTCTCCAATTGTCCATTCTGGTTCATCTGAAAGGTATTTACTGTGGTTGAGGTCAGGGCTCTTGCGGGACAGACAAGTTCTTCCACACCAACCTTTATCGACCTCTTGCACAGTCACGCTGGAACAGCAAAGGGTCTTCCTTAAGCTGCTCCCAAAAAGTTTGAAGTATAGAATTGTCCAAAATTTCTTAGTGAGCTGAAGTTTAAATACTTCTCATTGATTGAACTTAGGGTCCCTGGCCATCCCTAGATAAACAACTCCATAGCATTATCCCTCCTCCACCAGACCTTACAGGTGGCACAGTACAGTCAGGCAAGTAACTTTCTCCTGGTACTTGCCAAATGAATCCATCCATCAGACTACCTGATAGAGAAGTGTAATTCTTCACTCCATAGAACACATCATCACTGCTCCAGCATTGAGTGGTGGCATGCTTTATGCTACTGCACACCACACTAGGCTTGATGGAGCTGTTCGGTCATGGAAACCCATGCTATGAACCATCCGCCACTGATGTACTGGTGTTAATTCCAGATGAGGTTTGAATTTCTGCAGTTATTGAGCCAGTATCACTTTGGCAATTTTTACAAACTATGTGCCTCATGACGTCGCACTGTAACTTTAGATGTTCTGCCACTTGATGGCCAATTTACTGTGGTTCCTAAACAATTCCCCTTTCATTCATTTGAATTTGAGTTGATTGTGGTCTATCCAGAAAGGAAGAAACTTCACAAATTAAGTTTTTAAAATGGTGGAATCCTATTTCAAAAAGACACTCAAATTCAGTGAGCTCTTTAGGAAGATCCATTATTTTTAAAAAGCCATACAGTGGCTAAATGCATGATTTTATACACATAGGGCAATGAGACTGAATGAAACATCTGAATTTAATGATCAAGAGGTGTGTGGCCCAACACTTTTGTCCATATAGTTAATTATTTACATTGCTTATAAAGTCATTGGAGTTCCTCAGTTTCACAACACTGTTCTTTAATGAGCTATGATATTCAATGGCTGTGGAGTTCTGATAAAATGCAATATGTCACATTTCCCATAATGAAAATAAAATGTACATATTCTATCATAAATCTCAAATGCAACTATTCCAAAATTAAAGTTTTACTTTCAAATGGCTCTGTGTACTGAAAAAGTTCACTTGCAAAAGAAAAAGTACTTTTGAGCTCTCGAATTGAACAAAGATTTTAAACAAAGAAAAGAAAAATTCATAGAAAAAAATAACTTAACCAAGTAAACCTGGTTAACAACACATGATAAATGACATAAGCCCAAAGTTCTTCATGACTTGCAGACATCTACATACAGTGGCTATTCTCTTTCCCTCCCTTGACATGTCACTCGCACACACAGCAACATCTTTTCAAGGAGCTTGATCAATTTCACGGTAGTCTGCAGAGTTCCCAGCAAGGAAGTTAAGTTTGAGAGGCGGTGATAGCATCGAGCGTCCCCTTCCTCACCCACGCTCGGGTTGTCTAATCGGCCCTCCAGCTGCATCCAGCCAGATGAAGGGAACCCTGTTGACTCCTAATCTGTGTCGCCTGTGATCCGTTCCCCACCTCGGCAGCACATGCACCACTGGGTGCAGGGGAGGGAGGAGGGGTGTATCCGTTTGTTTTCTTCTTGTCATCGTGGAGGTTAATGGAAGCAGAGGCATGAGCCGCTTGAGGAAACAGAAGACAGAATGTTTGGTTTCACTTTGTGCAAGCTCTCCTTTCCTCTGTCATCTCCTCCGCCTTCCTGTTTCAGTGCCCAATTTCTTTGTTTCTCTTTTTTGTTTCCTCTGTATGACTCCAGGATTTACATTTTTTCATGTCTCTACCTTTGTTTCTTTCTCTCACTGGAAAAAAGAGTAAACAATAAATTTTTGATAATACAAGAAATTTATTTTGTACTAAATACATCACGAATGATGGAAGAGTTACTTTTGATGTTCTGTGCAACAGTCTTGAATATAAAATTGGACAGCTATGTTTGTGAATAGTGGGGGTGGTGACAGTTATTTAAACAAATCATGTTCTTGAGAAATATTTCATAATCAGTTCCACTTATGTCGACTAATTGACAAAGTGTTTTGGTAATGTTTAACATCTCTATAATGAAAAGCTTGCAAGGCTAAATACCACATTTCCCTGCTTCACCCTGCAGATTAATAACTTAATCAGGAAATAATCACAAGTATATACAGTGCATCCAGATAGCATTCACAGCACTTCATTTTTCCACATTTGTTGTGTTACAGCCTTTTCCAAAATGGATTAAAGTCATTCTTTCCCTCAAAATTCAACACACAACACCCCATAATGACAATGTGAAAGAAGTTTTTTTTAAATGTTTGCAGATTTTTTTTAAAAATGAAAAATCAAGAAATCACATGTACATAAGTATTCATGGCCCTTGCCATGAAGCTCAAAATTGAGCTCAGGTGAATCCTGTTTTCACTGATCATCCTTGAGATGTTTCTACAGCTTAATTGAGTCCGCCTGTGGTGAATTCAGTTGATTGGACATGATTTGGAAAGGCACACACCTGTCTATATAAGGTCCCACGGTTGACAGTGCATGTCAGAGCACAAACCAACCATGAAGTCAAAGGAAATGTCTGTAGACCTCCGAGACAGGATTGTCTCGGAGGTCTACAGCACAGTTGCCTTTATCATCACCAGTAAAATGGAAAAAGTTTAGAACCACCAGGACTCTTCATAGAGCTGGCTGACTGTCTAAACTGAGCAATTGGGGGAGGAAGACCTTGGTCAGGGAGGTGACCAAGATCCGATGGTCACTCTGTCAGAGCTCCAGCATTCTCTGTGGAGAGAGGAGAACCTTCTAGAAGAACAACTATCTCTGCAGCAATCCACCAATCAAGCCTGTATGGTACAGTGGCCAGACGGAAGCCACTCCTTAGTAAAAGGCACATGGCAGTCCACCTGGAGTTTGTCAAAGGCACCTGAAGGACTCTCAGACCATGAGAAACAAAATTCTCTGGTCTGATGAGACAAAAGCTTGGTGTGAATGCCGGGCATCATGTTTGGAGGAAACCAGGCACCGCTCATCACCTGGCCAATACCATCCTTAAAGTAAAGCATGGTGCTGGCAGTATTATGCTGTGGGGATATTTTTCAGCAACAGGAGCTGGGAAACTAGTCAGGATAGAGGGAAAGATGAATGCAGCAATATACAGAGACATCCTGGATGAAAACTTGCTCCAGAGCGCTCTTGACCTCAGACTAGGGCAGCTGTTCATCTTTCAGCAGGACAACAAGATAACAAAGGAGTGGCTTCAGGCCAACACTGTGAATGTCCTTGATTTGCCCAGCCAGAACCCAGACTTGAATCTGATTGAACATCTCTGGAGAGATCTGAAAATGGCTGTGCACCAACGCTGCCCATCCAACCTGATGGAGCTTGAGAGGTTCTGCAAAGAGGAACAGGTGAAACTGCAAGCTGTAACGCAACAAAATGTGGAAAAAGCGAAGCGCTGTGAATGCTTGCCAGATGCACTGTATCAAGCAACAAATCAAAAAATTTTTGAACTTCAAGTGCACATGTTTATCTTGTTGCTTTTTTATTTCTGTTTATTTTGTATACATGTAAACTACTGTACAGTCGTAAAAAAGAGTTTTCACAGGATTTTATGCTGTCCTGTAAAATATAAAGTATACCATTGCTTTCACGGGAATTAAACGGGTACGTAGCAGTCAGGTACTGCTAACCAAATGCACTTCATTAAATGATCATTAGGCAGTGTGACCACCTCCATAAAAGCAGAATTGTCAGCAGTTTGCTGGTGAGGAGTATTCCGGAGTGTGTTAAGGCAATGTCACAGTCTTCCCAGGAGTGGACGTCCCAGCAGATTTACCCCAAGGTCAACGAACATGACTTAAGTTTGCAAAGTTGCAAACCACAAAACTGCCGGAACAATATCCTTTCAATAAACAAGTTGAAAGTGGAGATGTTTGGTATAATGCACATTTCCACATTTGGCAAAAACAAACAAAGCATAACAGCATAAACATTGCATGCCAACTGTCAAGCACAGTGGTAGAGGGGTGATAATTTGGGCTTATTTTGCTGCCACATGACCTGGGTACCTTGCAGCCATTGAGACAACCATGAACTCCTCTGTATACCAAAGTATTCTAGATTCAGATGTGGGTCCATCTGTACAACAGTGAAAGCTTTGCCGAAAATTGAATAATGCAGCGGGACAATGATCCGTAGTACAACAGCTCCATTAGATATAAGTAAAAGGAAAATCAGAATGTTAAAAACCTATGTGTGAAAAGTGTAGTGTCACGTAAACACTCAGAGTTAAAACTGTAAATTAGTAGATACAAATAAACATAAATAACAGAGATTGAAAAATTAAAATGGAAATCTATAGACCTATATGAAAACAGTGCAATGTCACATTAAATCATATAGAAAACCATTACTTCAAGTTATTGCTGCTAAAGGTGGTTCTACAAGCTAGAAAATCATGGGGTTCAATTCGTTTTTCCACACAATTACATATACATTATTTATGGTAATGTATCCAATGCAATATCATTTTATTTGCCTATGGTACCATTTTTCACTTAGTAATAAGTAACAGAATCATTGCCATCACTAAATTTTGCTTGATAAGAAACACAGCAAACCATACCTGGTGCTCAAAAGTTTTACAAGGAACA
Organism: Etroplus canarensis; assembly: GCA_015106775.1. Taxonomy (NCBI): domain Eukaryota; kingdom Metazoa; phylum Chordata; class Actinopteri; order Cichliformes; family Cichlidae; genus Etroplus; species Etroplus canarensis. The sequence continues at coordinate 3,126 of VUQH01006875.1, read as the reverse complement.
TTTCAAGATAAATTCAATTCAAGATTTCAAAATGAATGCAATGCACTGAAGTGGTTTAGAAAGGGGGGAAAAAAAGAAAATATATATACCAAAATCCCTGTTTTGATTAAATCTCATGACAAGCTCAGAGAAATAAAAATGAAAAAAAAAAAAAAACATTGAAAAGGAAAACAAAACTGTTTTTGTTATTAAGACCTGTTTTGTATTCCAACCTTAGCTTCAAATACCTCATTTAGGGAATTAAAGGACTTGGGGAAATCATACTAAGACAGCAGACTTACCTGATCAAAGCTTTTAGACATACTCCTCTGTTAATTATTTTTATGCAATAGGATATTAATTAAATCACAAATATTACAGGAAGATACCAGAACTCAGCTTCTATTGGCAGAAGTCTGGAACTTCCAGCTGGCAAAATTACTTATATTTGAGCTCATTTAGCACGTCAAGCTTCTCTATTTCACTCAGTCCTTTCTGTAAACCTTTGTCTTTCTGTCTCTGTGTCCAGCTCCTCTTCTTCTTGTGTACTCTTTAAACTCAGGAGAAAAATGTCCCATCATCCACAAGCAAACTGAAAATAGAAAATGCACGAGAGATAAAAATGGTACAGTCTGAGCCCATGCAGCGTAACATGTCATCGAAGGAGGCAGAACGCAGCAGGTTGGCTGGGTCTTTGGATGACAGCTCAGCACACAGTTGCTCAAAGCCCCCCCACATCATGCATTCACAGTTATATTCCCTATTTCTTAAAAATATATACAAAGAAAGAACTGAAATTATGTTTACGACATGGATCCTGCTGTTTTTGACGAATCAATTTTATGGACCTATTCTTATCACAGATGTTATTGAAAGCAAAATGACCATTTTTTTCCTCTAAATGATTCTGCAGCAGAACACAGTGTCATTGATTGACAGTGGCATGGAAATAGTGTGCCAGTTTTCTGGCTTGAGAAATTTACTAAATGAAGATTCAAAGCTCAACAGCAAAGACAAAAACAGAACACTTAGTGCTATCCCTGACTGGCTCCCACTTTCTTTTCCTTGTGTGAGGGGCTATCAAAAGAGCAATTTGCTATGCTATGGCAGTATTTTTTTATTCTTTTTTTTTTAGCCTTTTTTTGAGTTCACCTCAGACTAAAGCTAGCTCAGTCAGTTTTTTAGTTTGGGTTCTGTGTAAGCTCTGTTTAACTGTTTATCTTATAAATGGTATTTGCAGAATAGGTAGTGACATGATTCATTTTTTCTATACTTACTTAAATTACTTAAAACTGAAGGTTTTAGATTCATAGATAAATAATAAATGCTACTTGGCAAACCAATGTAATGCATTACATAATGCAAAAGATATTTGAATTGTCTGAAAGGCTTAATGTATATGTACATGTACATTTTTTTTAAGTTTGTGTCATGGTGTGCCATGCCGAGGGTGTGGTGTGGACCCATATGCAGGACCGCAGAGCCATCGTAGAGTGAAAAAGGTTTTTATTCTTCCCAAAACCAAAGATAACAATACAAAGTCCATAAATCCTGGGAACATGAGAGGGTGGCACACGGGGAGACAACCAGCACGACGCGACAACGAACAATACAGAGGACGGGGCTTAAATAGACAGGGAGAAACCAATAAACACACGACAAGTGGACAGGGCGGGGGAAACCTAACAGAGACAACCAATGAAGGGAAGACAAGTAGACAGGGGCGTAAACTAAAACACTCGGGATGGGGGAACAAAACAGGGACTGGACGGATTACCAAAATAAGATGAGACTAGATGCAGACAGAAACAGAGACCACTAACAGAAGAAGCAGGTGGGGCATGGGGCAAAAAAGGAACAAACAGAACTCAAAACCGAACACAAAAACCCAAACCAAAACATGGACCATGACAATGACTTGGGCCCACTATCAGCCAATGTACATCCCCATGTCAGAAATCTTGGCTTCTTTTTCGATTCTACCCTCAAGCTGGACAAACAAATAAACTCAGTTGTTCATGGCAGTTTTTTCCAGCTCAGGAGCATTTCTAAACTCAAAAATATTTTGTCATCTAAAGATCTGGAAACCATTATCCATGCCTTCATTTCATCACGTCTTGATTACTGTAACTCTCTTTATTTAGGCATCTGTCAGTCAAGTACTCGCATCTTTACATTGGCTGCCAGTTAAATATAGAATTGATTTCAAGGTTTTTTATTTGTTTTTACAGCCCTCCATGGCTTGGCTCCAGCTTACATTTCAGATCTCCTTTGCCTGTACCTTCCCAATTGACCCCTGCGTTCCACCAGTCAGATGCTTTTACTGGTTCCACACTCCCAGTTAAAATCCAGAGGTGACAAGGCTTTCTCCATCGCTGCACCAAGACTCTGGAATAGTCTTCCTTCTTTTATAAAATCCTCTTCCGCTTTAAAAATTTTCAAATCAAATTTGAAGACCTATCTATTTTCAAAGGCCTTCGGATCTCTTTGACACTGCTTTTATTCTGTTTTAGCTATTCCGTTCTTTTATCTCATTAGATGATGATGTATGCATGTGTATATGTATACACATATTTATGTCCACGTGTGTACCCATGTGTGTGCACGTGTGTGAGTGAGTAGGTGTGTATATCTATACTTATATGCATATATAGGTGTGTACATATATGCTTGTACAAACAAGTGTATATAAGAGTCTGCTTGTGTGTTTATATATATGGATGTTTTGTAATGATTTTTACCTTACCTACTTTAATTTGTTTTGGATTCAAACTGTTCTACTATGGTGTAGGTAGGAAGAGAAATGGAGTAGGGGTCATCTTGAAGGAAGAGTATGTGAAGAGTGTTCTGGAGGTGAAGAGAGTGTCAGACAGAATGATGACTTTGAAGCTGGAAACTGAAGGTGTGATGCTGAATGTTGTTAGTGCATATGCCCCACAAGTTGGATGAAGTGGTAGAGAGTATTCCCAGGGGAGAGAGAGTGGTGATTGGAGCAGACTTCAATGGGCATGTAGGTGAAGGGAACAGAGGGGATGAGGAGGTGTTGGGTAGGTATGGTGTTAAGGAGAGGAATGTGGAGGGACAGATGGTAGTGGATTTTGCAAAAAGGATGGAAATGGCTGTAGTGAAGATGTATTTCAAGAAGAG
>VUQH01006866.1:7769-22044 GCA_015106775.1 Etroplus canarensis | reverse complement strand
GGGGAGGTTTCTTTCGACTAGTTTGATGAAGTAAAGAGGCGAGACACACACCAATATTATCAAAGAATGTTCAGTTAACATTTGAGGTAATCACCATGGGAGAGGGAACAACAGATTTGTGGATATTTGCTGGACATAAGGTCGAACATAATGTTTAAACCCAGAGTGACTCTCAAATCAAGTCGAGCCAAGCTTGCAATCATGGGGGGGCACAGCAAGGGCAAGATAGAAACATGTCTTCTCTCTGGAGGTTTGTAGGGTTTATATGTTTAAATATGAAACTGTAGCAGTAGAGACAACCACAGAGATGAAAACAAACCGAGCTGTTCTATCTACAATAATCCCACTATCAGGATTCGTAGCATATGCCTTTTTTGAGTGAATTTTAATCTCTACAGGATTTTTAAGATCATCACGCCCACCACAGTAAACAATTTAACATTTGTCAATTTCTTAGCACAGATGCCAGGCACAACTGTAGTAGGATTTATTATAATCTCCCTGCACCTGCAACAAAACGATGAACAACATGTCAAGTGGCACCCAGCTGGCTCACCTCTGGGTCATTTCTTTCTCCTCATAGTCCTTCAAAGCATCTCTCCAAGGCAGACCAAGGGATAAATAGATCTGTTGAAGAGGGTGATGAAGCACTACACAGTCTGAAAATCCACTAAAGATGACAAACATTTGCATTATCCTTGACGCTAGCCATTTCCACCCCCAGCCCTTTTTTATGTGGGTGAGAAATCAAAGCTTCATTTGTTGTGATTGTATTCTGTTTTCAGGATTATCAAGGGTCAGGGCGTTGACATCAAGAGCCTCAGCTCCAGATCAGTCCTTACAGTGACCAACATGACAGAGGATCGTTACGGGAACTACACATGTGTCGCCTCCAACAAACTAGGGACGGCTAATGCCAGTGTGCCTCTCATTCGTAAGTGTCATTCTACCTGCTTGTGGCTGACTGAAGTGCTGAAGAGTCAGAGAGTTGAAAGAGTGTTGTGGATGTCAGGGGGGGTGTTTGGGGGGGGATCTCTGCCGTCAGAAGTGTTGTCATTTTTTCCTTCAGTCTTCTTGTCATACTATACATTGAACGCCAAAGTTTAACCCCAGTGCTGGAAATAGGTGCGCACAGATCACCAGTAAAGACAGTTACTTTTTACTACACATCAGGTGTGTGTGTGTGTGTGTGTGCGGGTGGTGTTTGGGGGGCATTTTAAGTCTACATCTGCATGTGTACTGGATAAAAACACCACCTGAAAAAGAAATTTAGCTTTGAGGCAACAGCATCACAATTACAAGGGCAGAAATACAGGTCAGTTCTGCTAAGTTGAATACCAAGTAGCAGTATGAGTCAGATTTTAAAGAGGGCTGAGAGTCAGTCCCTTCATAGTTTTTCAAAGCCTGTAAGGAATATTTCTGAGTTCCAAAAAAGCCAAAGAATCAGAGGCCAAACTCCCGGTATACCAGTGATAGTTTGCATTTCTTTATTATAGTTAGAGAAACATTCTTGTATAAATTAAGGTAGTGATAAAACATCAGTGTGTGTCCAAAAAAACAGGCGCTGACACCACACCAGAAATCCAACTTCAATCCCCCAGGAGACACTCTGGTAGTTATGATGTGGCAATAGCACAAGTAAACAATGGAAAAAATGAGTTAATATAACAGATCAATCATGATGCGATAGTCATGCAGTGGCATACCAATAACATTATTATTATTATTATTATTATTATTATTATCTTGTTTCGTTTTTTACCCAGAAACCTCTACATTCTTTTGCATGACTTTTCAGCATTGTCACAGTGACTGAATCAGTATTGGGTATGAGTAAATGAGGTGGCTTTATTTTTTTGTTTTTTTTATTCAGAGCTGTTGTCTGCTTGAACACAACCTTAGACCTTCCCGATGGAGATGGGAGGCTCTCTGTTTCTGGAAGGAGGCAAATTGAAGGCTTCCTATTTTCATCCCAGACCACTGCTTACTTAAGCAGTCAAACGATTAATAAAAGGGAACTGGAGAGTCAAAGAAGAGAAAAACACAAAACCGGGTCAAAACCTGTGATTCAGCCAAATCAAAAACTGTGACAAAGTAATTATGGGATCCTGTGTCATTCAAAAAAAAAAAGTCTTGGAGCAAAGCCATCACATAGAGAACAGGAACAGTACAAGGATCTCAGCACTGTATACAAAAAATACAAGAAGTAAGTACATGATCTGAGAACACACTAGAAACAAGTCAAATTATTTGACAAGTTTAGCAAGATAATTAGGTGCATAACAATTCCTCGAATCCTCAGTTTGGTTCATATCTTGATTTTATAGCTTTATCTGAACCTAAGTAGGCTTATGATAATTTTTCTTACATGGTAAATGCACTGCACACTTATAGCACTTTTTAACCTTAAAGTTTGTATTATTGTTTCCGGTTATACTGTATTGTATTCTAGAGTGATATATTTTTGAACCGGGAAGCTCCATGTGGAGGTCCACATGCCAATACATACCAAGTTTTTGTGTTCGCACAGACACCCATGGAGACATTGAAGAATACAGCACCAATGCATGCACCCTTTGTCATGGGTTGCCATGGTGTTCAAATGTGTGGACCACAATGCAGGACTCACAGACAGGCAGATGAAACTCAAAACAGGCTTTATTTAGCCGACACAAAAAGGTACACAGTCCAGAGAGGTTCTTCAGGAACAAACAGAAAACCTCCTCAACAGGCTGGAACACACATCAGACCTGGGAGGATAGCCAGAGAGGAACAGGAAGACACAAAGCAGGGGAAACAGCCAGGGGACAAACCAGGATGACGTGACAATGGACAAACGGGAAGACAGGACTTAAGTAGACGAGGACTGAATGATAAACAGGCAACAGGTGGGAAAGGAAAACAGCTGGGAACAATCACGGAAGGAATTAGAACAGGCCGCAGTACACGGGACCAGACGGATTTCAAAATAAAAGAGGACACGAACACAGACAGAGACGGAGACCACTAACAGGGGAGACAGACCAGGCAAGGGACAGAAAAAAGGAAAACACACTATAGAAAACCCCAAAATAAAGATCCCTAAGCAAAATAAAACACAAACCGTTACGGTTACGGTTTGTGTTGTCTGTAGTGACCCATGTACTGTATGTCCACACCTGAATGGTTCTTCAGAGTGGCTTACACTGTACACACACACACACACCCACCAATAGCAATAAAATACTGGACCAAGAATGCTATGGCATGCAAAGGGGCTTGAGATCAAAGGTTTTTTTTTTTAAAGTAATCTTCTAAATTTAATTTTTAAAATCTCTGTCCATAATCAACTTTTTAAAATCTCATCTTGGCATCCCACGTGAGAGGGAATTGAGTCCTGTCTCAGAATCAAAAATACTGAGTACACTGCTTTAAGATTTGACATGTTGTGCATTCTGAGATGCTCTTCTGCATACCTTGGTTTTAATGAGTGGTTCTTTGAGTCACTGTTGCCTTCCTATTAGCTCAAAGCAGTTTGGCTATTCTCTTCTGACCTCTGGCATCAATAAGGCATTTTTGCCCAGAGAACTGCTGCTCACTTGATATTTTCTTTTTAGACCATTCTCTGTAAACCCTAGAGGTGGTTGTGTAGGAAAAGCCTAGTAGATCAGGATTTCCTGAAATACTCAGGCCAGCCCATCTAGCACTAACAACCATGCCACTTTCAAAGTCAGTTAAATCGCCTTTCTTTTTCATTCTGTTGCTTGGTTTGAACTTCAGCAGGTCATCTTGACCAAATCTATACATGCCTAAATACACTACTGAAAAATTTAAAGGAACACTTTTTAATCAGAGTATAGCATCGAGTCAGTTACACTTCTGGGATATTGATCTGGTCAGATGGGGTTTTTAATTAGTTTCAGCTGCTTTGGTGTCAATGAAATTAACAACAGCTGAACTATAGGGGCAACAGCTTTTCTGACTGTTTTTTTCACTAGTTTTGCTTTTAGCTAGGGTCATTGTCACTACTGGTAGCATGGGGAGATACCTGGACCCTACAGAGGTTGCACGGGTAGTCCAGCTCCACAGTGTCGAGCATGGAGGAGATCCCAGGAGACAGTTAGTTGCTCTAGGAGAGCTGGCCAGGGCCATAGAAGGTGCAGGGCTGCTCTTTTGTGCAAGGAGGAACAGGATAGCACTGCCAGAGCCCTACAAAATGACCTTTAGAAGACCACTGGTGTAAATGTCTCTGACCAGACTTCAGAAACAGACTTCATGAGGGTGGTCTGAGGGCCTGACGTCCTTTAGTGGGTCCTGTGCTCACTCCTGGCACCATGGAGCTCAATTGGCATTTGCCATGGAATACCAGAAGTGGGAGGTCTGCCATTGTGCTGTTCAGAGATGAGAGCAGGTTCACCCTGAGCACAGGTGACAGATGTGAAAGGGTCTGGAGAAGCTGTGGAGAATGTTATGCTGCCTGTAACGTCGTTGAGCATGGCCAGTTTGGTAGTGGTCAGTGATGGTCCAAGGAGGCATATCCATGGAGCGACACACAGACCTCTACAGGTGAGGCACTCTGACTGCCATTAGGTAATGGGATGAAATTCTTGGACCCATTGTCAGACCCTATGCTGATGCAGGGGGTCCTGGGTTCATCCTGGTGCACGACAATGCCCAGCCTCATGTGGCAAGAGTATACAGGCAGTTCCTGAAAGATGAAGGAATTGATAGCATTGCCTGGCTCCCACACTTACCTGACCTGACCTAAATCAAATGGAACAGTTCTAAGACATTATGGTTCGGTCCAAACAACGCTACCAGGTTGCACTTCAGACTGTCCAGTGATGCCCTAGTCCAGGTCAGGCAGGAGATCTCCCTGGACACCATCCGTCATCTCATTAGGACCATGCCCCGACATTGTCAGGCATGTATACAAGCATGTGGGGGCCATACAAACTACTCAGTATCTTTTTGAGCTGCTGCAATGAAATTTGGGCAAAATGTACTAGCCTGCTGCATCATTTTTTTCACTTTGATCTTTGGGGTGTCTTTGAATTCAGTCCTCTCTGTAGGTTGATCATTTTCATTTCCACCTTCATCAAACGATGTGGCATCCTTTCATTCTTAACACATTACCCAGTTCATATCAGTATAGATATCTAACATGATTTTTTTTCACATTGAGATCTGATGTATTTTCAAAGTGTCCCTTTTAATTTTTTAAACCAGTGTATATTCAGTTGCTGAAATATGACTGGCAGATTGGATATTTGCATTAACCCTCTTAGTGCTAAGGTGTTGCTGTGGACAGAGTGACATGCATAATTAAAACTGCCGTAATTTCTTGACCATTCATGCTACCAATATAATCCAAACAGATTCTGAAAGCTGAGAAGTGGTGCTTTCCATTTATATATAATGCATTATGGTAGTCATAGGAGTTCATGTTTGGGGGTCAGTGAGCAGACCAGGAAAGCAGCAGCGGAGAGTCAGAGTGAACTTGTTGAGTAATTAGTAATGTTTCTGTGTAACTAATATTTTGGTGTTGTAAATACTAGTATTGTCTCTGAGAATTTTGGAGGGTTTTTTGGTGTTTTTGCTGTTTTTTTTCTATAGTTCATCTTTTTAACCATAGCTGAAATGGTTTATGAAGAGAAATTGTTTACAAAGAGAAATATGATGAAAATGAAATTCTATTTCTTTGATTTTTTTAAATTACAGGCTAAGCTTATAACATAATAATGACAGTTACTTGCCTGATTTTGAGTTACGTGTCTCCTTAAAAAAGGGCAAAATATTTTTCACAAAAGGCATTTTCTGACACATTTATTGTAAAAAGACAAAAAGGACCATGCAACCTGTCAAAATTTTAAGCACTAAAAATGTTTTTAAAAACCCAAATGAACAGGTATACCTAATGAGGTGAATATGAGTTTATTTATTTATCTAGTCTTTGTCTTGCAGGGAAAACATGTGAAGGTGAAGGTTTGATAAGGCTGTTTGGTGCATTGGAAAATATGTCACTATTTTAAAAACCCCCAAACAACAAATGGCAACCCCTAAAAACACCATGGTATTATAGTCAAGATGTCTACTGACTAGAGCCTAGGCCAGCAAGAGATAAGATATAGATCAGGTGAAGTGATCAATCAATGTATTTATTACAGAGCTAACTGGTGATTTCAGGCAGGTTAACTAAAACTCTTCTTTGATCATCGTTGCTTAATTGGTTCATTATGTCAGGGGTGCTCAGAACACAGACTTTTCCCCCCAAAAAGACAAAAGGAGTTCAAAATGCCGTAAAGCTTATTGTGTAGTGCTTAAAAGGCTAGGTCCATCGATTGTTTAATTAACAAATAAGCCAAGACTTTTTGATTCCTGGCTTAGATGTTTGCATCACACATTCTTATACTGTATCTCCAGAAAAGAAATCCACTATAGTCGACTTTAAACAAATTCCAGACATGTTTGATGACTCCACTTATTTTTAAATCTATGTGACTTGCCTTTCAACTACTTTGATTACAGAAAGAACAAGACACTTCTTCCATGAAGTATCTGTCTACATGCATTCACAAGTATGTTCGTTAACTCTTGACATATTCAAATCCCTACTTCTTGGTTGATGTTTGATTTTCTTACATTCTTAGGCTTCCAATTATTTTGTCCACCTGCAGCCCAAAAAAACAATGACAATGAAGGGCTGGGGAACATAGTTGTCTCAATATTTTAAAGTGAGGGTAGGTAAAAAAAATTCAATTCAATATATTCAGTGATGAAATATGAACAGGTAAATTAAATTATTCAGTAGTTTGCACGGCACTCTCTGATGATAACATTGTCCCTAGCAGGCCAGAGATTCAGACTACAAAAAGATATTTCTGTAGAGTTGGCAATTGTCAAAGGAGCACTCCACTCTCCTGTTTGTGTATGCACAAAGAACATCAAAGGCTTGTCTCAGATTCTCAAATGGATGATCTTAATGTGACACTAGCAAGGCCTCAAAGGCAGAGTGGTAAAGAAACCCTCAGAATAGAAAGAGGAGGCAGCTTCCTGAGCTGCCACCCCCAACTTCTCCCTGTCTTCCATTCCATCTCTTTATCTCTTTGTCTGTCTTTCTTTCATGGCTTTGTCTGCCTGATTCTCTTATCTCATGCTCTCACTCATTTTTTTGCCTTTCCATCCTTCTTGTCGCTCATTTCCCCTTTCTATCATTCACTTTCTCTCAGTCAGAAACACACACACACACACACACACGCTCTGTCTTGCCCCTCCCTTTGTCTCTCGTGATCTAGAAGAGAGGCCAATTCCGTTGTTGCTCTTAATGAGAAATGGCAAGCAGTTGTCGCAGCGCACCTCGTCGCTATGTTGACGCAAATAACAAAACCCAGAGGTGAGATTTCACCATGGGTGACTTTGGATTGCTATTTTTGAACCAGTCAATAGCTATTGATGAGCAAGGGGGGAAAGGGGTATGCATATTTGATTGAGCTTCATGTGCTGAGGTGAATTTTAAGTAGCAAAGCAATGATGGTGGTTTGTGGTAAAATAAAGTATTTATGTTCATGTACAGTAGTTTCTGTGGTTGGTTTCAATGCACTGTGAGGTGCATGAACTGATACAATTATCCCTATTCAAAAAGCATTCTTAAAAAACAGCCACTCTGGAAAGAAGATACAACAAAGAAAAATACAAAAGCATTGAAAGTTCTTTCATTACTCTCTTGTCAAGATTTTGAAGTTGAAAGGTCCTTATCTGTCTGTGGTGTAAATCCTTTTTGTCTTAACCTAACAGTCACTTTAAATCAATCCAGGAAAAGGTTTGCCATTATCACTGATGAGATGAACTGTGACTCTGCAAAGCCTACTCCCAGGGAAAGTAAACACATTTGCATTCCATTCTGAGCATCCTCTGAAAGACAGCTAGTTTGGCTTCTGTTTCAAATCTAATGGGATGAAAAATGGAAATTTCATTCTGATCTTGTCTTGGTTATAATATGGTAGATTCTAACTAATGTCTGCTTTTCTTAAATGAGTTGGATGCCCATGTCTTCACTATCTGCTAGATTCTGCCAGTTATTCAGACCATTTTGGTTTATGCTGTTAAACCATTAGTCAAGGATTGTGATCTCTTTCAGCTAAGTACCACTTTAAGCTGTGTGTTAAAAAGCACACACTGGGTTTTGTGGAGCAGAGAGAAAGCATATAGCCTCCTTGTCACTTCTCTGGAGTACTCTGTCTATGTGTGCATGAGTAAATCTTTTCATACTTTTTGAATAACACAATGCTCAGTGTCACAAGTGAATGAACAAATAATAAAGTGGAATGGCACTCGTCACAATTGTCTGTACTTCTAGAAAATTGTTAAGCTGCAAAGGTGTAATGAATTGAACTTGATAATAGTTATGAATGATGCATGCAAAAAAGAAATAACCTAATGTCCTTCTGTATGTTTTCACTGAAATGTGTTCATTGATAACAGTTGAACCAGGGCTTGCACAGGTGTAGTCTCCCCTGTAATTCATTGTCAGTCACTCACATTCAATCATAAGACACAGCCTTTCTCTTAGTAGCTTTACTGAGTTTTCTGGGCCAGGTCAAACTGCAAAGTGCATACAACAGAAAAGTAATCACAGGTAATGAGTGTCCAGCTTTTAGCAAAAATTATAAAGTAAAACTGGCCGAGTTTAAAACTGGACCGGTGCACTTGTTCAAGAAAGGTTTTTCTTTCATTACTGAACTGAAATTAAAGCAGTTAGCAACTTGTGTTCTGAATAGTTTCTGGATTTACTTGTGAATAAATCAAGAAAATTGTGAATAAGTTTTGTTTGAAAAGAACAATGCAAAATTAGATAGATAGATGGATATTCTCATTAACATTTGTGTGAACTAGCTGACCTGACACGGGCTGTGCTTCACATTTTGGACAATTTAATTAAGGACTGAATATTTTATCAACTGTGTGGTTGTCAGTCAGCATTCACTTGAGAAGCTACATTATTTTCTCAGTTACTGTGTTTGCTATCGCACCACGTCCACACTGAGGGGATAACTGCAGCTACACTTTCGGACTTTTATTCACTATTAGCAGGTTTTGTTTCCTTGATAAAACTAGTGTGCTATGTCTGTGTGTTTGTTAGATTAGTTTCACTGCTGTGCTGTTGCTCTTTAATTTATCATGAGCATGAATAATTGGCACGTAAGGCTTCTGCATCTATGTAGGTGATGTTGCACCACTGGCTCCTCATCCTGTTATCATGCCACAGAGACAACTATATATCAAGTCTCAATTTTTCTCTTCATTTGAATTAGTATTTTTTTAAAATAGGCTAACATCAAAGTTCTTGCTTTGTTGCTAGTATCCAGTTACAATTAAAATACATTGCCTGCCTATTGTTACTTTAATTAGCTTTATACGTGGAGAGAAGACCATACACAAATGCAGGTATTATATGCATAGTCTAGTTATGTCTTAGATCCTCTGTATCAAGAGACCGTTAGTATTATACTATATGTTAATTTGAAAGTAATTGATATTTTTTAATAATATGTCAGATAAGAATTGCAGTCTAGTATTGAGTGCATACTACTGCTGCTCATACAGTTTAAAGTAGTTCAGTTATATTAGTATCCTGCTGCATGTTCATCTGTGAGCATCCTGGATGTTGTCTAGTATATTTCTCAGATGTGAGGGGCTTTGCCAGCATGCTTGTTGCAGTAATTTTTTGTTTTTATTAGGAATTTGCTATCACAGCAAAATCCTCTTTGCTCTTCAGGTTCATTAAGAGCTCTGAAATAGCAAAAAAATTCCCTCAAATCTAACCATGTAACCTTTTGCTGTAAATGTGCACTTCTTTGACAGAGATCTCTCTGACACTTGATGTAATGAATGAAACATGGAATTAGTTCAGGCTGAGAACTGAAGTCACAGTTTTACAGACTGATTGACACCAGCTCTTATATGTCTTGCAGTAATTGGCTCTTTCACTGATTGGCTCATTCTGTAATTACTAGTAGTTTATAATAACTCAGGTGTGCAGCACAGATATTGCAACCTGAGTCTTATCAATGTTACTCTGACAGCCATAATTTAACTGCTGCAGCACCTTTACCTTCCCACACCTCTGCCTTGTATGGTAATTATGGCTGTTGTTTTAAATAAGATGTAATGTTCAGGTTTTATCAGCACAACACCCTCCACTGGTCACATTCATTGGCAGCTCCCTCAAACAGCAGAGTTTCTTTTCTGTCTGTAGAACCATTTACTACAGATGAAACCCCCTTGTTAAACATGTCTCTTTACAAACAGTTCATGAATGTTTGTGGACCTGTAATTGTTATTAAAATTGCCAAACATCATTTCAGGTTGTTTCTGACCGCCTCTTATTGCACATACACAAACACTCTATGTACACTGTACAAACACAGTCACACACCCTTTATGATTTTAGCTGCGGTATAACAATCACCAAGCCGACAATCCCTATTTCAACTTCCCATTTCGTGTGCTAGATGGAAGTGAACTTCAGTGAAAAGACTGAGGCTGTTCACTCCAATTTTCTGAGGAGTCCTCCAGCTTAATTGGTCAAGCTCTTATCCCCCAGCCCACCTCGGCTTAGCCCTGGAGGAGATTTTCTCCGCCTATACCTCTGCCTTCATTTCCTCCCACCCCACCTACTCCCCCCACCCCCTTTTGAGCAGTAATCGGAAGAGACTGATGGAGAAGAAAAAGAGTTACTCTTCCTCTCTCCGTCACTGCTCATCCTCCCTCAGGCAGGAGAGACACTGCTGGCTAGTTGTTAATGAATGTTGTGTTCATTTGTCACGCTTATCAATCACTGCATGTGTAGGTGTCATTTTGACATGTCTCCTCATCTGCCATTGTTGTTGATGATGTTGTTTATTCCTGCACCCTATGATTGTACCTGAGTCATGGAGCAGAGATGCAGGAAAATGTGAGCTAAAGGTGAAACCTGAAATGTGGGTGTGTGATTACAGCCTAAAATCAGGGGAATAATTTGAATCCATGTGGGGACTGGACGGCTGCAGTGCATCATGTTTTATACAGGTTTATTTATCCTTATTTAAAATTTATCCTATTTAAAATAACTACCTCTTTTATCTTGTTTGGATTGGTAAAAAGAAAAAAAAACAAAAGCATGTCCTGACAATATTTAGCTGCTGATTGCTTTCTAGTATTAAAATTGTTGAATAAAATGACTGTGGCATATTTTGGGGGCATTTTTATTTTTAAATATGCACATATGAGAATATACTGAATAAATTAAACATGGCAAGGTTGCCATATGCTTTATTTTTCCCCAAAGCATCTTTTCACTGTTGCACCATTTACCTGTCTTTTGAATGCCTGCATTTCCATATTTAGGCAATCATAAAAGCCATTAACATTTTCCAGTTGCACTGCGATGATGTTTGGTGCTGAAGCAGAATGTTCATCCTGAAGCCCAGCAGGCAATGGACTTTATTCCCACCAACTCCCCACCCACTCCTACAGGAGGCAAGAAGCACTTTATGGACATTCATCTCTGGATGACTGGTCAAAGCGTATACCCACACACATACTCCTGCCACTGTTAAAAGTGAACAATACCAAATTGGCTGGCTCACAAATGAGCACAGCCTTTATAACTGACTATTCATCATCACTGAGAAATAAGTGAGGAAGATGTTCATGCAGGAGTGTGCCACTGCATGAAAAATACCTTGATAATTCACTCAAATGGTGCAATCAAGATAAATTGAATGCTTACAATGGCTTATACTATAGTCCCAGTTTCTTTGGAAAGTCCCCTTCCTATAGTTTATAGGAAGCTTTTTGCTGCTCCATAGCACACATGTCATATTTTATCCATGGAAGTTTAATCTTCTTCTTCTTCTTCCGTTAGGGGTCGCCACAGCGGATCATCTGCCTCCATCTCACCCTATCCCTTGCAACCTCTTCCCTTACACCAACCCTCTGCATGTCCTCTTTCACTACATCCATGGAAGTTTAATAGGATTAGTTATCATTTTTATTGACTTAGCAAGTAATTCATGAAATTGGAGATTTTTGGCTTTAAAATGTCATTTTACAAACCTGGATTTTGGCACAAGCTCGAATTTTGAAGTTTTGTGTTTCTTTGAGATATTTGTTTGCTATCAAGTCTACTTTGTTAAGAATGTAACTCCAAACAGAGCTCAAGTAAGAGAAAACTCCAGCAGTTTCCTATGCTAGAACTGTCTGTCTGGCCACCAATCCCATAGAGCTAAAATGGATGTGTTGAGTTTTAGTCTTAAGTTCTAAGACTATTATGCTTTTAATGAACTGAAGTCTAAACTGGGCTCTCTATGAACATTGGTTCCTTCAAATCAAATCAAATCAAATCAGATAAATCTCTTGCATTATCCCTTTCACAAAAAACCAAAGAGAATAGCAATCCATGAAATAAAAGAGCTGTGAAAACTAATGTGTTCTATCTCGTGAGGAAGCAAGCTGTGCAAGAGGGCGACTGGCATATACAGTATGTGAAATGATGCGCTGCTCTTCTGAATAGGAGAGAAATTCCAAGTCGGTGTGAAGCTATGAGGGAGAGATTGCATGTCAAAAGATATGTTCCACCGTAATGGAGGAGTGTCTTGAGAGCTCATGAAATGATTCAGTGGTGAATCCATGCTCAGGTATTAATCAGATAGCACCCGCCTGCCTGTTTGAAGAACTGAAAAGAAACTCTTCACATACTGGGTCCCCCGGGACTACTTAAAGTGGAAACATTTGTGGAAGAAAAGATGAATTCAACTATTTCCTCACCAATATACTGAGGGAAAAGGCATATCATTTCACGTATGAATACTGATTTTTACACAATTTCCACCTCAAATAGAATGATAAAATGAAATGAAAGCAAATATTTTATTGTTGTTGGTATAACAGTGGTCTTTTAAAATAGCAACACAGTGATTACACAGTTGTTTGAGCACTTTAAAAAAGAAACATGGACCGCAGATTGAGAGCATGGTGTGGACTATAGTGCACTCTCTTTTGCCCTCCAATTGAAGTGCCCATATTGAGTTCCCATGTAAATGGATTAAAATGGAGAGACTAAGTAGCCTCTGCACTGTTGCATGGCCTAGATACAGGACCACTGGAACAGCATAATGCTGTTTTATTTCTCATGTGAATATATGTAAGTTGTAATCATGAGTGCTATGGTTTCTTTCATGACAGATAAGCTCCTATTCTATCAAGAAGTCTTTTGGAAGAAGGTGGCTTATATAGTACCTCTGTGGGAAGTATAAATGCTTTATAGATGTTCATATGTCAAATATACAGAATTGAGAAAAAAAAACATTATGAGCCCGACTCCTGCATCACTTTGAGTTGAGCTCTTATGGTAAAGAACAGCTTTGATTTGCTATGCATTTCAGATTCTGCTCTCAAGTGAGTCACTGCGCAAAGTGGGTACAGATTTTCTCAAATTGAGTGCTTGTTTACCAAGCAGCTATGCTACTTAGATCAAATGGGCAGCAGTGTTTACATTACACTGATGTCTTTATACCAATTTTGTTGTCAAGGTGATTGTCAAGTCTTAGCACAAGATCTGCAGAAACATCTTCACTGTACACACACGCAAAAAAGATTTATGTATCATATTTACTTAAAAAGTAAAAAAACTCTTACAACCTTTTTAAGATGTTACATAGTTCCATCTGCCAAATGGATTCATAAGGTAATCAGATTGAAACTGAGTTCCCTTCTAACAGGAATAAGGACAGAAAGTTCCCCTTGCTTTTGCTTATTTTGAAGTGTTCATACAACCTAAAGAGGAGGACACTATATGGAGAGAGAAAACAAAAATTAAGCTGTATGATGTGATTCAATGAACTGTAAGTGAAGGTGCTACCTGAGCATGATATGATCGCATAGTATAGAAAAGAACTTGTTTTGCCTTCCTTGAAGTTAGATGAAAACTTTTGCACACAGTCACAAAATCCCTTCAGAGTTTTGGACTGGCCACAGCTACTGGGTATGCCCTTTTTATAGTCTTCGCAGCAACCCATGAAAATCTAAGGCACCTGGGGAATAGAAGGTGCTGTTTATGAGCATAAGGAGGTTGCATCTTGCCACAAGCATCGGCCCTTAATGCATGGAGAGGATTTGTCTTCATTCCCTGTCCTTTTGTCCTTGCATGCATTATTATTTTTTTATTTATTTTTTTTTTTACGTCTCCATTCTGTTAATAATACATAATGTCCTCTTTCCCTCCCCCCCTCCCCCTCCCCCCCCTCTTCCCCTCTCG
>VUQH01006865.1:36176-53617 GCA_015106775.1 Etroplus canarensis | reverse complement strand
ATCCAAAAAAAAAAAAAAAGTTTTAAGCCTATTCTTAAATGTAGAGAGGGTGTCTGTCTCCTGAATCCTGGTTCCAGAGGGCAGGAGCCCGATAGCTGAAGGCTCTGCTTCCCACTCTTCTTTTAAAAACTTTAGGAACCATAAGCAAGCATGCACTCTGAGAGCAGAGATGCTCTATTGAAATAGTATGGTACATGGCTTTTAGGAGGCGAGGCAAAAGGGGAAGTTGCAAGGTTCTACTTTCCTGCCATTCTCAAGGACTCATCCCATTCCCCTAACCCTCAGGGATTAAAACACTGTCACATACTTAATCCTCTGGCTTAAATTTAAGCAGAGTTATGGGTGCTCTGCTTGCACATTCTTCTTTGGTGTTTTCACCTTTGCTTTATGGACATTTAAGCAATTAACTACTAACCTCTGCTGGCTGGATCAACATTCCTGGAGATGTTTCATATCATGTAAACCTCTCCTCCCTGCACCTCTAAACCACACTGTCTGCTGAAGTGTATCCGCAGGGGCCCTAATGCTTGATGCCGTTACTGTCAAAATGAACCCCAGTAACATAATCCATCTCCTCAGAGGCCCTGAAGCCCGGCGAGCTGCGCTCACGGTGAGTGATGAGATCTCTAAGCGTCTTTCCTTCTTTCTCTACAATCATTTAGCATGAGGCTCTTTCCTATGGCAGCATAAACCCCGGGAGAGATGCTGTCCCCCTCATTTTTTTCTTTAGCGATCCCCCTTTGACCCTAATTCTCTAAAAGTACCCCCCCTTCTTAAACACACACATGTTGTGTGAACACATATATACACAGCATGTTGTCCACTCCCAGCATTATTGGATCCAGATGAACCAGCTACACTAAGTGGCAGGTAAGATGACAGCGAACATAGATAAATATGGCCAAGTGCGTACGGCCTGGTGTGCTTTTTTAATGCAAGGGGGCTGGGGGAGAGTTAGATTTGATTTATGGAAGAGAAAGACACTGAGGCAGGGGTCTGACCTGCAGTACAATGTTCAAAAACAGAAAAGGCAGAGACTTAACTAAATGTTACACTGGGGAGAAATCAGAATATCCTTAGTTAAACCCTGGTAGGAGTCCCAGTGTTGGTATGGATCAGGCTAATGAATGAAAAGCCCGCACAGGGGGCAGTTTGTCGCTTCAGTTTGCTTGTGCAGGGGGATGCAAGGAAGGGACAAAGCCCAAGCATCAGCATTGTGAAATACACTTTTTCCTTGTTGTTGATGCTACTTGTTTGAATGCCAAGTTGGAATCGCAGAGCCCTAAAAACATCTTTAATAATCAGAAAGAATTTCAACTCTGCCATTAAGCCAAGTGCCCACCTACGCAAAACTGATTTAAAAAAATCAACGCAACATGAAATTCATAATGATTCACCGCGGAATGGAATATGGAGCTCAGTTTTGACAAAACAGTTAAGAAGTGGTTATAATGCATTTATGACCTCCTTGCAAACCATTGTGTAGCGGTTAGAATAAACATACAAAGCGTGACTAAGTGTTTAGGGAACGGAAGGAAAATGTTTTTATGGTTTCGTACCTGGCTGTCAACTGTTTCTCGAGCATTCGTGACACTTGGTTGAGGGAAAATTAGCCAAAACCAGCCTAACGTGGGTATCAAAGATTAGGATGCACTTACGAAATTCACGAAGCAACTGCAACAGTCTACGACACATTGCGACATGTTGTGGATGTTTGTGAAATCGTGAACCTGTGTGAAAGTTTGGGAAATTTCGTGACTTCTGCAAACATAACTGGCATTTATGAAGTCTTACAAATAATTACGGCACTCAGGTAATTGAATCACAAAGTGCTTGTGACAAGTTTGGGATTCATGACTAAAAGACATGAACCAAATTTGCGTTGATTCGTAATCGCTTTTGTGTACGTGGTATTGGGGCTCTACTAAAGCTTTCCAATAAATCAAACTGGCATCCATTATAATGTAGGCCATAGAACCACCCAAAACCTGCTCTGTTTTTAGACCTAGGGCTGATGGTGCTTACAATGAAGGCTACCCTCCTGTGTCCAACATAAACTATGAAATCACTGCATTATTATGAAATACGCTTTACCTTATAAAGCTTCAGAGAAGTTGTACTATATCACACAGACTGTTTGAATCATCTGATAAAAAAACATGACATAAGAAACAGCTGTGTAAATCAACGTGTGGCGTACTTGCACTCCTCGTCCAGCAGGTGGAACAGAGCTGTGGGTTTCTTGCTGATGAGGTTGAGGCAGCCGCTGTTGTCGATGTAGTCAATGTTGTGCCAGGTGATGCCCTCTGCCCTGTACTCTTCCTGCAAGCAAGGGCAAACACAGACAGGACAGGGGCTCCAGTCAGTAAATACATGAAGCGCAAATTAAGTCAAGTGAGTTCAAGAGAATAACCCCACGTGTTAAACGTTTCTGACTGCTAGTTACCTAAATTTTAATAGGATTTTTTGATTTTACTGTTCTTCTGAAATACTTTCATTCCTATATGCATTGCTATCAGTCACTCTCTGGTTGCCCCTGACCTTCTACACAGCAGTTTGGCGGTTAAGCATTTTACTCAAAGGCACTGTCATGGTAGAGTGGTCGGTTTGCCAATGCTGAAACCAAACATGTTCTGTTTTGTTGGAGATCCTGATTTTGATAAATATGGCTTGTACAGGCCAGAAAAATATTATCTCCGTGCTAACTTTCAACAGTATCCGGCTGGGAGGTCAAAGGGATGACTTCATTCCACTGAAAAACCTGAGTCATCACTATGAAAACACATGGCTGCTTGTTGACTGTCAGAAACTCAGTCAGTTGGTAAGATCTATTTACCCCCAAAGGCTAAGGCAGTTGAAGTATATGACACACGTCCTCTTAATATACTCAAGTAAGAACCCAGTGAGCCTCTGCCAGCTGGGATCAAAAATAAAAACAAGCTGACAAGGCAGGGACAAGGTTAATGTTCTGCTCGATCAAGAAAGCTACTGTCGAAGTGTATTTGAGAAAGTCATGTAAACAGTTCCTGCTCTAAAATCTCACAGGTTACAGAGTGTCTTTCTGTTGGTTTGCTGGAAAAGAGTATGCATACTCAGCAAAATGTTTAAAAGTCAGCACCATAAAAGCAGGGAACCTAGCTGAAAGAAAAAAAAAATGTCGAAAAGAGGGTGGGATGGAGGGTGGGTGTCAGATTAATAAGTTGCAATAACGTTAAAAGACTTATGGAAATCTGCCATTATTACATCACATAATATCCAAAAACAATGACAACAACGGACTGCGAATTGTGCTAGTATTAGAGCTTTGTCAGAATGAGCTGGCATCACTGCAAACATTTGTTTGCGCGGAAGTACTTAAAAAACTGCCAATCTCCCTGTTTATACACAGGTGCTTTAATGACATCCCATTCTAAAACCAATGACATTAATATGGAGTTGAGCCCAGGCCAACTCCAGAAAAACAACTAGCATTATCCCTCCGTTACCAAACTTTACAGTTGGCACAGTCAGGCAGGTAACATTCTCTCGGCCATCAGACTGCCTGATGGAGAAACAGGATCCATTACTCCACAAAATAAGTTACCACTGCTCTAGAGTCCAGGGATGTAAAGCTTGCATGTGGTTGTTCAGTCATGGAAACCTGTGCCATGAAGCTCCTGGTGCACAGTCAATGCCAGAGGAGGTTTATAACTCTGCAGTTATTCAGTCAGCACAAGTACACACTCTGCACCTCAGCACTCAGCAACCCCGCACTTTTGTGCAGTCTGTAACTTTGTGCCTGAGTTGCTGTGGTTCCTAAATGTTTTCACGTTCAAAAAATACCTTTTACAGTAGATAGTGGAATATCTAGGAGAGAAAAAAATTAACAAACTGACTTGTTGCAATGATGCCATCCTATTACAGTACCACACTTGAATTCAATCAGTTTTTGTTTTTTTTGTTTTTTTAAGAATGACCCATTCTTTCACTGTGATCTTAACAACTTCTTGTGGGCATGTGTATGAGTGCAAATGAAATATGCTCTTGTGTTACTGTGTTCTGCCTAGCCGCCTTTTGTTTACAGATGTGTAGCTAGCAGAAGTTGGAGTAAAATCCACTGAAAGTAACTCATGGTGGACAGAATCTGCTGTCTGGATCGGCCAATCACTGATGATTTTTTTGCAGAATGCCATCCCATATAAATTAGAATCAGGGGTTCTGTCTTCAGGCTCGCCAAATTTGTGGTGGAAGCTCTTTTTAGTGAAAACGCTTGTAACCAACCGTAGTCACCGGCACTGTGTCGGTGGGAAGGAGGTATTTGATGGGACTGAACTTGGCTCTCTGGTAACCTAGAAAAAGGAGCTTTCTTACATATGTTTAACATGGCAAAGAAGTGTATCTGAACCCACAAGCAAGTGAAAGCAAAACTTAAAAGTGGCCCCCGACGAGCCTCCAACTCCGGTCTCCCAGTGAAAAGTTGGGTGTGTTTGATTCCTGGGTGTTAGGCAGTTACAAAACAAGCAGTAATGCATAGGAAAGCACATGATGATTAATGACGAGTCCTAAAGTAAACCCAACTGTAAATATAACTGTGTGTGAACAAGTTCAGGGTTTGTGTGTGCATCGCATACCAGGTTTCGTGCTCATTATATACATACACTTTTGTAGGTGTTGTACTGTATTTAAGTCTTCACATTTGCACGTTTGCACCCTTTATAAGGGTCTAATTTTAGAGTATGCAAACTCGAGTATTGAAGGAAAAAATGAAAAATGTGTTCGACAGTCAGCTGGAACACATGTTGCCCACTTGTTAAACCAAGCGGCAGTAAAATATTCAAAGCAGCACTGCAACATACTTTTACATATGCGACACGTCTGCCCTCTCCTTCTTTTAGGCTGCTGAATCACTGATAAGGCATCTGGAACATGTGGCATGTTTGTTTTTATTCAGAGGTCGCACCGGATCAAACAAAATGAAAACAGAGCTGTAAAGAAGTTGCATGCGTGCGCTTTTGTTTAAATCCTCATCAAGCCGAGTGCGCACCGCTGGCTGACACAGTTCATCTGGCTAAGTTTGTTGCGTCTGTGCAAGTTTGTGAACATATGTATTGACTCAGAGAGAAGGGCAATTAGACACAGACACTTAGATAAAAAGATAAACACACACACACACACACACACACACACACACACTAATCAGCCATTTTATTGCATAGGCACATTAACGTAAACAACCCGACCCCGCAGACAGAGGACTACAAAGCAGTGACTCAGTATACGAAGAACGTAGAAAAGGTCGCTCAGTTATGAATCAACTAAACAGCCAAACAAGGAGTTTTGTAATTACAAACCAGACATGCCGGATTCAGCAACTAGAAACAGCTGCTTTAGGAGATTATTCTTGTACATTGCATAATTAGCCTCTCCTTTTTATATGATCAATCATTGTTGGTTTACACCTCTGCAAGATCCTATGCTTCATTTAATTTAGAATGGCAAGTACATGCAGATTAAATCCGGGTTCTAGTTGAGCTGACAAGACACTAAATCAAAGCTCTGAGATAAGAGTGTTCGGATGAAAACATAAGAATTTTATCAAGCTAACAGAGGAGAAAAACTAAAGATGCATCCAGACTAATATGCTTTTATTTTAGAACATCCAGGTGAAGGTTTCAAAAGTTATCACGCTGACCATTCGATGGGTATGCATGTGCTGTGGTAAACAGGAAGCAGAGGGTTGGGTGCTTATAGAAAAATACTACAGAGGAAGAACAGCCTAGACCGGTGGTCTCTGGACCTCGTCTCTGCTTCTTACAGATGAGGTGATTCTGTTGCTTTCATTGAGTGATGACCGTCAGCTCACACTAGGGAGTTTTGGAACAGAGTGTGAAGCAGCTGGGATGAGAATTAGCACCTCCAAGTCTAAGGCCATGGTTCTCAGCCAGAAAAAAATTGGAGTGCCTAATCTGGGTTGGGACTGAATTACTACCCCAAGTGGAGGAGTTCAAGTATTAACTAAGGGACTTCTTCACCCAAGAAGGGGGCTGTGGAGCAGGAGAATGACAGACAGATTGGTGCAGTGTTTACAGAGATGCAGATGTTAGATCAGTCTGTTGCGGTAAGGACAGAGTTGAGCGTGAAAGCAAAGCTGCCAATTTATTGGTTGATCTATGTTCCTACCCTCACTTCTCCCTCACTGTGGTCAGGAGCTGTGAGTAGCGCTTGAAAGAATGAGATCACGGACACAAGGAACAGAAATGAGCGTCCTCCTCTCCATTAGAGATGGAGTGAGAAGCCCAGTCATTCAGGACAGGCTGCGAGTAGGTGAGGCGGTTTGAACAACTGATGAGGATGTCCCCTGGACACTTTCTAGATGAGGTGTTTCGTGTGTGCAACTGTGAGAAGGCTTTGGGTGGGGGTGCAAGAACTGGAGAGATTACATCTCTTGGCTGACTTGGGAGCACTTCAGTGTTCCTCCAGGAGAGCTGGAGGAGTTAACTGGAGAGAGGTAGGCCTGGTCATCTCTAAGTAGCAGCGGATGGATGGATGGATGGATGGATGAAAGTAATCAAAGTCCTTCTGGATGCAAGTCTTGGTTGTTATACTTCTATCGCTTGCATAAATCTCCCATTGATTTCAATTCAGGATTCTGTACACAAGTATAAGAAGTATAAGATCAAATTTATACCAGTACAATAGAGACTGTGGACTTAAAACATAATTTAGATCCTCCACAAAGCATGGTAAATAAATCTGGCAACCTGGACTATTTAAATGTCTTCTGACCAATCTAAAGGGAGAGAGAGATGTAACAGATATTAAGCCCTTAAAATCCAATCTGCAAGCAATAAAAGCCCTCAAACCTCCTGCTGCGCTGAAAAGAGCAGGGAGTTCTGTTGTGGTCGATGAGGTTGGTCAGGATTTGTGGCCATCCTTCCATCCATTAGTCAACTCCCGTGTCAGTGCTCTGCTGCGTAACACAGTGCAGCATTCAAGCAACCTGAATTGTGTTTGGCTGAACGCCCTGGTGTAGAGGTGAGGGAGGCTGTGTGTGTGTGTGTGTGTGTATAATTCTCATTGCTCCTTCTACCTCTCCACTCCTTCTGTCTTTATATCTCTCACTCCCTTAGCTTATTATGACAGCAGTGTGTTTTTACTGAGCAGACAGGAGGAACGGTGGTGCAATAACTGGAGCTGGAGTAAGTTCTCATGGTTTTAGAAGGACAGTACAGAAAGACATAGAAACTGGCAGAGGTGCAGAAAACAATAAGACATACTGGACTGCGTGATTACAAAAAAGGGGGTACCCACACAGGAAGAGACTAACAGAGGCCAGAGACCGATGAAATTCAGCGACTTATTCATCAGTGTCATGAAGTGGGTGGGTCCCAAGGTACACATTTCAATTTTGAGGCAAGCAATTGAAGCTACTAGCGACGGGAGTAAAGGATAGGGTTGACTGATGTATGAAGGAGTGGTAAATACATTAGAGGGTTGCCTATGCCACTCCAGCGTTTTTCTTTCAACAATTAGACACATACAGAATAATTCTAAATCATTATGGAGAACGCAGTACATCACCATGTCGCCATGCAACTTCTGAAGGTATATCCCCAAAATGCCCCAGTTTCTCCATGACCCAACCCCACTTGGCATGATGTGAGGTTAGATACCATGATCAATTTGTTTTTTCCTTTTTTCCCTGCAAATTGGATGATTAAGAACTACTGAAGGCAACAGCAAAGTTGATTCCATACTATTCCTTATCATTTTTGACTGATGTCAGCCATGGCAACAGCAAATAGCAATGGTGGCAGACACAGCATGGTGTCACCTTGAAAAGTATATGATCCCACGATCAATTTGGTTCCAGTTTCGTGCAGATTAGATGAATAGTAACAGAGATATGGTTAAAAATGTAAACATTTTTACAGAAAACACCATCTGATGGCCAATCCATATTATCAAAATAGCTTAAAATCTAATCAGTTTCTGATCTCATGGAGGCCTGTCACTGTGCCAAAATTCAAAATCCGGCATCAAATAGTTTTTGCACTATTGTGATGACAGGAAAGATTTGTGGCAGCGATGGTGGTGCTAATTCCATCATGTCCCAACTTCTCTGGGCTATGATAAAGAGCTCATTTTAGTAAAATCTGTAAGTTCCCAAGGATCCTATTAACTCAGAGATTGCTTACAGGCTTAGGAAAAAGTAGGCTACAGGATTCTCTGTCAGCTGAAGACAAACCTGTCCACATGTTTTTTATTTTAGATCTGAGTCAGTATGTCGTCTCCCAAGGTAAACATGATATTGTGTTTGCCTTAGGTGGTGGCCGTCATATATGTTTTCTCACTTTGATACACCGTGCTCGCTCAGAAAAGAAATCAAGCACCAACTGGCATGTTGAGTGTAAACACTAGACACTCACACCCTCCTCGATCCAGCTGGGGGCTAAGGTCGGTGCTGTGCTATTAGCTTTGGCTCCTGTTCCAAAGATAAACATGCTCCGGTGATAAGACCAACTGGTTGGCTGGAGCCGATTGTAACCCAGAGGGAAAGAGAGGAGGAAAATCCCCCTGATGGAGAGCTGAAAACACCTTTCAAAATTGGGTATACAAGCTGAAAGAAAGCATGCATCTTGCTTTTTTCCACAGAACAGGTTACCCCATTTCTAGATGCATAATCTTATGAAAATGGGCCCATCATAGTGGGGTTTTATTATAGCTTCTATGCTTGCAGTGAGCAGCTCAATTAATTGGTCACAGCCAAAGCAAACTGAATGGTAAAGGAAACTCCCCAAATGGTTTGATTACAGCTTCAACAAAGTTAAATAGAAAGCGCTGCAGTTGGAGACAAAGACCGGTTTTATTTCTATCACAGCCCCATTTCACTTGTTAACAAAGTACTACTCCAGCTTATTAAAATAAGCTCGCTGGATTTTATAACAGCAGCATTTTTGACGACAGTGATGGGTGAAATGGGACTATGGAAGTGTTCAAACTGCAGGACAGCAGACTTTTGTCACAAAATTTGTCACGAAGGCAGACTGATGATCTTTTCGGTGATTAATCAGGTCATTCAAACCCTTTTGCAAAACTTCACGTCACAAAGGAAAACAAAAACAACTACAGTGTCATGATTAGTGTTTGGGGCGGCAATGGCTCAGTGCGTTGGAGGACTCGTTTGGGAGCCGGAGGGTTGCCGAGGACCGCCGGCTCAAGACACCGTCTGGACCTGGACCTGGTGGCCATCCAAGACCAGCCGGTTCAAGACCTCGCCCTTTATTCATTGGCGCCTGTAATGGGGCAGCCTTATTCACGGACTATATGCCGCATGTATAAAATGTGTGTGTGTTCTATCAGTAAGAATGTCGGTAATTTGAATTTCCCCATCTGGGGATGAATAAAGTTGTTTTGTTACCTTTAAAGGTCACTACCAGCTTTTATCTTCAGCACTTAAAGGCTCAATACAAACCCACAGACAAGGTGTGGCGAGCTTTCCTCACGTATGACGTCAAACTTAAGACGGCAAGGTCTCATGGAGCAAACAGCACAACTTTTCCAAACAAAGACAAATCAGTTGAGATCTGGCAACCATTACTTAGGAAGCTATACCAACTTGCCTCAGAGGGGCCCCCAAAGTTCAACTCCACCTAGACTGTTGCTCTGTAAAATAAACTCCTGGTTATTAGATAGCCAAAGGTTTGGAGGACCTCAGTGATTAAAGGATAATAAACGTGAACTCTGCTGAAACAATATTTGGCACTGTCCTGCGAGGGCGAGCATCTCAGCAGCACTTTGACACTTATTAGCTGAATGGAACGCAGGAAGAAGCCTTCAAATGGAAGTGCCATTTAAAACAGAGATATTCATCAGAGACTGACCATAAAAAAATAAACTCATTTACTGTACTTTTAAACAAACAGCAGGTTGTATAAACTTAATGCTAAAAAGATATTAAATTACTTCATTTAAGGTATTTTTTATTCTTATATAGCAAATATACTCACTGACCAGTTTATTAGTTACAGTTTACTTTCAGCATTCAACAAGGTGCTGGAACGATTCCTCAGAGATTTTGATCCATATTGACATGACAGAATCACACGATTGCTGCAGATTTGTTGGCTGTACATCCACAATGCTCAAAGGTGCTCTACTGGACTGAAATCTGGTAACTGTGGAGGTCATTTCAGTACAGCAGACTCACTGTCACGTTCAAGAAAACAGTTTGAGAAGACCTGAGCTTGTTGGGCTTTTTACACCCGAGCCTACTGGCTCATCAGGCTGAAGCTTATCCCGGTGTCTGTAGCGTGAAGCGACTTAGGAGTTATACTCCTCCTGGATGGAATGCTAGTCCATTGCAGGTGGTGGGGGCTGTGGTGTAATGGTTAAGGTGCCAAGCTCATGAGCGGAAGTGAGTTCGAATTCCAGTCAGACCCCCACCATGCCAAGACCCTTGGGCAAGGTCCCAACAGCAAGCACGCCTCTTTCCACCCAGCAGTAGAAATGGGTACCAGTAAATACTGGGAAGGTAACCTGCGATGGAGCTTTGTGACATGGTGCGTTATCCTGGTAGGTAGTCTGTGATGATTACATGATGCTCAGTTGGTACAAAGGGACCCAAAGTGTGTCAAGAAAATATCCCTCACACTATTAAACCAACAACAACCTGAATTGTTAATACAAGGTAGGATGGATCCATGCTTTTATACTGTATGCACCAAATTCCGACCTAATATCTGAATCTGAAGGAGAAACTGAGACTCATCAGACCAGGCAACATTTTTTTAAATCTGCTTTTGTGGTGAGCCCATGCAAACTGTAGCCTTTGTTTCTTCTTCTTCTTCTGCTGCTGTAGCCCATCTGCTTCCAGCTTCGACATGTTGAGCATTCGGAGACGCTCCTCCGCGTACGTTGGAGGTAATAACTGGTTATTCGAGTTACTGTTGACTTCCTATCAGCTTGATGCAGTCTGATGATTCTTATCTGACCTCTCCCATCAACAAGGCACCTTTGACCAGAGAACTGTGGCTCACTGGACCATTCTTTATAAACCTTAGAGACAGCTGTGTAAGCCAAATCAGAGTAGATCAGCAGTTTCTGAAAAACTCAGACCAGTCCATATGGCAACACCAACCACGTCACGTTCACTGACAGTGAAATAACTTTTCCTCCTCATTCCAATGCTCCGTTTGAAGTCCAGCAGGTTATCTTGACCATGATGCCTAAGTGCAGTGAGCTGACGCCATGTGATTGACTGATTAGGTCTTTGTGCTAACAAGTAGTTGAACAGGTATACCTAATGAAGTGGGCAGTGAGTGTATAGCTTAAAACAGTGAGAGCCGGCCATTTGTTGACATCAGAGATTCGTGTTAGGGCAGGGGCGCCAAACTCATTTTATACTGTGGATCACATACAATCCCAACTACATCTTAAGTGGGGCAGAGCAGTGAAGTGATTGGCTGATAACTTATAAAGAAAAACCACCTCCAAATTGCTCCCCTTATTTCAATGTAGACATTTAACAACATGTTAACTCTCTGAGATTTCTTAAGAAAACGAAGTGCAATTTTAAGAATACATCGTATAAAGAAATGCTGCTGCAGTAAAGCAAAGAAACCCCTGAGCACGGCTCATTGGGCTTACGCTGTAAGAAATAGAGAACTTTATCCTGTAACTGGGAATAAGAATGCATTTCTTGCTGAAAATGCATTGTGAATGCTGAAGGATTTCTTCCCCACATTGCCTGAAATGCTTAAAACACCTGCAACTTCATTTGAACCAGCTTACCGCATTGCATCACAACAGCTCCTGCATCAAAAATTGTGAAACTAGCAGAATGGGAAGCTGAAGGAATCAAAAACTGCTGAAATCTAAAATTGCTTCAAAAAGACTGAGAAAAAAAAAACATAACTGGGATGTCACCTACTCCAGCCATTCAGCCACTGAAATCTATCATAAAGTCAGAAACCGGCAAAAATGCATGTGTGTGTTTGAATGGTGCCTCTGGCTGAAGGTACGCTGAACTAGTTAAAGTGCAAAGTAAGGTGGCTTTAAAGATGACTCCATTCATTTCGATTAAAAGTCTAAAAGTTAAAAAATGGTGATTTAGCATTCACATTAATTAGAAAACAGAAATTTTCTGTGAATTCACAGAAAGTGCCCTTTTTTAAACTGTGTAATCACCAGAAAATTCTATTGTAAATAGTGGAAAAAATAGGATTTTTTTCTGCTATTAATTTGAATACTAAATAATAAAGAAAAATACATTTTTAATTTCATACTTCGGTGCATGACAGTTCATGGGTTATGCATTTGTCAGTAAGAAGACGGTCAAACTTCTGAAAATATAGTTAAAGATCCAAAATTTATGCCCTCCTTTATTTGAAATCTCCACATTTTCTAGTCATCCATCGGGTTGGACCCTTTAGCGGGCCGGTTCTGGCCCAGGGCAGTATGCTTGACACCTCCGGTATAGAAGGTGGTGGAAAGGGAAAGTGGACGAGAGTGAGCATCCGAGTCTTTCACATAAAAGTCAGTGCACCGACTATTAGAAGCAACATAGTGTGAGAAGGTCTTACTTTTTGAGTTGTATTACAACCATTTCACACTCATCAGTTTTCTCTTTGTCCTGCTACGACCATCTGCTCAAGCAACAGTAGCCGGGTTAAAATGTCATCCTGTGGGTGTGTGTTTGTGTGCATGTGTGTGAGGCCTGAGGGTTAACAGTGAGAAACAGATAACACAACCATTAGCACGGGTTGATTGGCAGTTTGTTATCTTCACTGAGGCTGAAGGGGAGTTTACTGCACTTGTTTACTGTCATAATTCCCCCCCCCACTCCCTTCCTCTCTTCATTTAGCCGTCAGCGATGGCTCGCCTGCAAAGTTGCCGCGACCTATAAGCGTTGAGACGAGAGCTGACAGCTACTCTGACACAGTCCATCTGATCGAGACTCATGGTCTCCCCTAAACGATCCTTCCGAGTGTTTCCTCCTCAGTTCCTTCGCTGACTGGACGTGATTTGGAAAACAACAACAACAACATGCGCACGCAATATTAAGTGATTTAGCACTTGGCATCCAAATAAAGGAGCATAGGAGTTTTGACTCAGTAGGGGCTAGTTATGAAGCTGCAGACGGTGCGTCTCTGCCGTGTAGCAGTGATGACTGGTGGAAGAGAAGGAGGCCATTCAGAGGCATAAATAGTAACCTGCACAAAGCGGAAAGTGTTGCTTGTGTTAGCAGCAATCAGCGGTCGGGAAAGATGCCGCTCTGTTGGACTCCTGTACTCTAACCTAGCCTGTCAGCCCGTGCTGGTTATTCAGCACTTTCTACTCTGACCTTTCATGTTAACCTAGCTGCATAATTACAGCTGCCTGCGCTGTAATGTCAGAGGGACACTAAGCACGCTCACATGAGGGAATATAAAAGTGGAATACATGATTAAAGCTGAAGATACATGACCGAAAAGCACACGAAGAGATAAAACTTTTCTCATGAGCGTGTTTCATCAATAAAATCAGAGAAGCAACATTAGCTTTCATCTTCTGTTCTGGAGATGACCGCTTACCAACCGATACGTCCTCTCGTATTACTGTTCCACTGTAAAGAAAGCAGACTTTGACACTAGCGCTCATCCGACTTAAAAGAGACCTGCCCTGATTTTACATATCAAAGTATGTAAAGCATCTCTTTATTGTACTGCGCTCAGAGCGCCCCCACTAAAGAGAAAGCCATTCGCAATGCATCAAACAAAACTACAAAAGTCCTTTGAAAAGGAACCGACGAGGGTCCATTCTTCACTCCGCCAGCTCAATGGACCCAAAACATAAAAGCATCTTTGAGGAATGTGCAACACCTACAATATCATGGCGCCAGCGCTCAAACTGATACCGCCGCACATCAAGGCGAGGCAAAGCAGATCCTGTTTGAATGTTTGCTTGTTGTTTTCATCATCAGAGTTCCAGATACACACAAAATGCAATGATGTGGCTGCACAATAATTATCGCCTGGAGGCAAGGAAAGGAAAGGAAAGGAAAGGAAAGGAAAGGAAAGGAAAGGAAAGACAGAAGAGGAGAGAAGGAAAGGAAAACAGCTGGAATGCTAAGAGAGGAATATCAAAGGAAATAGAGAGAATAGACTAAGTAAGTAAAGAAAGAAAGAACGAAAGAGAGAGGACTTTTACCTGTTCCAGTTTGAAGATGTGTTGGTTGAAATAGTGCTGAAGCCGTTCGTTGGCGAAGTTGATGCAGAACTGTTCAAAACTGTTGTTCTCATAATCCTCAAAGCCAAAGATGTCCAGGACTCCTATAGACAGGATCTGGTGGAACAGACAGACAACTTACATTATTCCCTTAATCAATGTAATTTTTAAAAAAAGCAAAAATCTTCCGAAACACTGTAAACAACAGTAAAAATGCATGATGCCTCATCATCTATACTGAGAGATGCTTCTTTTTGCATCCCATTTGTTCCAGTGTCCCATTGCCCCCTGGGTGTCAGTAAGATTCATGTCATCATACATCATTAATATGCACCATCTGAGGCAGGCATTCACTCAAAGAAAATCTTTAATTATGAAATGGACTGTAAAAGCTGGTTCCAGTTTGACTGGATGTTATTCAGCAGTGTTTTATTTTCCTCTGAAGGGTAATGCATTAACGTCTGGCATAAAAACATACAAGAACACAGGTCATACACATAATCTGCTATCTGAACATAAGAACAATGACCTTGACGGAAAGTGCAACCTCATCGACCTCCTGACAAACACACCACAGACAGTCAGTGATGTCAGTGCCAAGGGAGGTGCACACACACTGTCTTGTTTTCATCATTTCGGAGGACGTTACATTGACTTGACCTGGAGTCTAAGGCACTGCTCAGCCATACTCCAACCTTAAAACAGGTCTTCACCCTAAAATCAAATGTTTTACATTGTGTTTGCCCCAAAAGGGGGCAAATTCCAACAATGTGATTTATTCATGTCCCCACAACATGAATAAAACAAGTGTGCTCACACACTCAGCACTGGGACATCAGAGGACCACAGGGGGTAAACTGAGCTGAGGGGAACTTGATGCCATCTGCCCAAATGTTCCTCACTCACACACACACACGCAAAAAAACGATCTGTTTTCCAATTCCTTCGATGCACCCACTGGGTTTGACTTGCCAGCTGCCAATCCAACACACATGCACAGACACACACACACACACACACACACACACACACACTTGTATACACACATATCACACCACCCTGCCTCTGGGAGTAAAACAATGAAGATGAAAAAAAAATTGCAACAGCAAAATCAGAGTGCCTTAATATTGCTGCAAATAGCTGATGTTTCCTCAGTATAATGGTATAGTGATATGTGTATAATAATAGTATTTCTGACATAGTAAGAAAAGCAGATGTAATTAACACAGCTAACAGTGGCTCTGATGCATTTAGGTTATTAGTCAGTGGTGTGACCTCGTTATCATTATCAACCAAACCTTTATTTTTTGGCCACCCTGCGAATTCTTGAGGGGATACCTTTGTTTGGACAAAGACTGAAACACACACACAAAACACTGGAGCATTATTTTTTTATTGAATATGTTTGTTGTTTGATTATGTAAACTCTTGGATTTAAATGGAAGGGAAAGCAAAACATTCAAACATATCAAGTTTATTATTAGACCTCTGCTTTCAGACTTTGTAATATGTGTTGCCCTAAAATCTGTTATATGTTTTGTGTACTTTATATATGTCAGGCCATACGCTATGTCATCATGCTGACAATTTTAACCACGAAGCACAGAAAGTTAGCAGAATCCATAAGCAGAGATTGTCCCAACATACATGTTTAGCTTTGCTTTTTTTTTTTAAATTCAGAATTACAATTTTATTTAAAGACAATAAGCTTACATCTAACCTTCAACAGCAAGGTATAAAAATTCAAAAGCATTAGATGCTTTTAAGAAGTGTTTGTGTTTGTTGTTTGTGTGTGTGCATTTATATTGAATTAAACTGTTATAACCTCCTTAGCACATTTAACATGATGCCAGCATGTGGCGTATATATGTAATTGATTTTAACCCCTTCATGCATGAGTTATGACATCTTCGGTCAACATTTCTGGCCACTGATATGCCACTATAGCAACAAAACACATGCACATTAAAGAAATTGGCTTTGAACAGCTGGCCACTGCAGTGACCACCATGCGTGAAAGGGTGAAGTTTGGAGAAAACATGATGTGACGCCGTTTGCCAGCAAAAGACAACATCTCCATGTAATCATGTAAGGCTTTAACAAGTACTGGTAGAATGTCATTTCAAATTTAGCTGGTACAAAAGCCGTCTGGAAAGACATTTACATTTCGTAAAGTGCAATTCACCTTTGATCTGGCTGATTTGGACAGCCTCTTTGGTCAGTTTAAAACATCCATCCATCTGTCCATCCATCGATGGCGTTGCCCATATAACTGTGCACCATGGAGTACAAAACCCCCAAGTTCATTCTGGTCTTTCTTCTGTTTTTTCACCGTTTTTCACCGTGTCCAGAGATCCTGTGAGGAGCCCTATTGTTTACAGTAGGGACCAGTTGTTAGCTTCCTAATACAGTGGTGCTGCTTAGGGAGAGACCTGATGTCCCCCATGAACTGAGGAGGAGAAGACGAGGATGCCGTGCCGGGCCTCAAGGTCGGGCCAGGAGGAGACGATTCAGACCTCTCCTTCCATCTGTCATTATAGGCAATGTAAGATCTTTTCCTAATGAGATGGATACCCAACACCAGAGGGAAGATCGGGAGTGCAGCATCATGCTGTTTGCAGAGACATGGCTCACCACACCAACTCCGGACCGGAAATTTCCCCACTGTGGGATTATTAAAGGAATATCTTAGCTTATCCAGTCATCCATCCATCCTCCTCCACTTATCAAACTCAGGGTCATGGGGGTGCTGGAGCCTCTTCCAGCTGTCATAGTACAAGAGACGGGGTGCACCCTGGACAGATTCCCAGTATATTGCAGGGCTACACAGAGACAACCATTCACACTCAGGTTCACACCTACGACCTACTGAGAATTAACTCAACCCTGCATGTCTTTGGACTGCAAGAGGAAGCCAGAGCACCCAGGAAGAACCCACGCAGGCACAGGGAGAACATCCAAACTCCTCACAGGAAGGCCCCAGCAAAACCAATGGATTCAAACCCAGGACCTTCTTGCTATGACGTAACAGCATCACCATGCCATTTTTAACGTGACTTTCAAAATTTGGCAGGTAAGGGTAAAATGACCAGTAAAAGGAAATTCTGATTCTTCAAAGTAATTATCTGGACAAGTGCTGAATCCAGATTAACTCTGGATAGGATCTGTTATACAGTGTCTATGTGTGCTTGGAATATACTCAAAGAACTTTCTACAAACACAGAAACAGTATGCAGTTTTGGACTTTGGACTTC
>VUQH01006865.1:19943-35909 GCA_015106775.1 Etroplus canarensis | reverse complement strand
AAACAAAAAGACTCTGATAAACTCTGGGAACCATATATGAATATGATGACAAATGAAAGTGCTAGATTTTTCTGAAATGATTTGCAAATGCTGTAAAATGTAGCCCCCATTTTCTTTCTCTTTCTTTCTTTCGCCCCTTCCCCCTTTTTTAAAAACATTTTTGTTTTCTTTTTTAATTTTTATTTTGTTTTTTTTCCTTCATAATTTGTTAATTAATACAATTTTATTACGTTTATTCAAATTGAAAAATGATGCAAGGGTATGCAGTTTGTGTGTGTAATGTGTATATGTTATGTGTTTGTGAAAACATTTTGAAAAAGACAATAAACATATTGGCAATAAAACAAACGAACTCTGGATAGGATCTGATATAAGGTATAATGCACGCAAAAGGTCTACATTTGTCTAAATGCTGCTGTACAATCAGTAGTTCATGAAATGAAGTACACAGTTGTAATCCATGTCAAATTCTGGGTCAGATCTGGATCAAATTTGGGTGAACTCAAGAAATAAGCTGATGTGCCAAAGTGGTCTGAAATTGCCCTATGATTATGATACATTACTCTTACAAGCTGGAAAAAGAACATGGAGTCTAGAGGGGGGGAAATCCTGATTTATTTCTGAATAACAGCCAGATTCCTTTCATTCTATGTCTTTATGTGGACTTAGGCTTTGTTTACTAATTGGTAGATATAAAAGTAGGCAAGTAATATTTGTCTTACACATCTAAAATTCCAACAATTTTATTGTATTTTTCCCCGAAAGAGCCAGAAGAACCCTTCATATTTGGACAAGAGAGCTGAAATTTATTAGGCACGTTTCTACGTGTGTATTTTCATTCCTACCTTTGAATTGTCCTCCAGGTCCTTGTTGTTGAGCAGAGCATGGTTGGTCCTGAACACAATCCAGTCAAACAGCGCGCTGTACAGTGACTTGGCCATGGAGTCCCTCACTGTGCCCGCCTACACACAAACAAAAACACACAGACACAACACGTTGGTCTCTTCCTGCTCAAAGCATATGGATTTGGTAACTGGAAACAGGAGCAAATTCTGTGGATGTAGGCTTTTTCACACTGGTGACAGCGCAACTGGTTCTCCATATTAAACATTACCAAATGTGTGTTTTTTAGCATCCACGTTCTGCTAAGCACACAGAAGTCTTTCCTGACCCTTCATAAATTGAGGAACATAATTTATTTCTGCCTTTCAATACAGTTTCTATTAAAAAATACATACACACACAAATCTGGCTCCTCTTACCCTGAAGTAGAAGATTAAAATGCTGAAGAAAAATGGGTTCCGTGAACTTTGAGGCTGCCAACATGACAATGTTTTCAATCCTCTCATTAGGACTGGAACAGTATCATATTAAATGTGTGAAGCAGGCAGACAGAAGGTTTAATAAACTACTGCAGCAGCTGAGCTTTTGCTCTGCATAAAGACTGAACACACAGGAAGACAGCCTGGCTCTGTTTGCTGCTGCAGTCCTGTGAAAAACTATGCACACCCCATGATTCAGTAGCTTGCAGAACCACCTTCAGCAGCAATAACTTTAAATAACCATTTTCTGTATGACTTCATTAGTATCTCACATAAATACAGAAATTTGGGCCCCATTCATCTGTATGACATTGCTTCAGATCACTTGCCACAGCATTTCAATCAGGTTGTGGTCTGGATTTTGTGTGGGTCATTTCAACATCTTGATTCTTTTTCTTTTAGCTGTTCTCTTGTAGATCTGTTGTTTTCCTTTGTTATCATTTTCCTGTTGCATGACCCAGTTTTTGGCACAGCTTTAGCTGTCAGACAGATGGCCTCACACTTGACTCTAGAATACTTTGAGATAGAAAGGAGTCCATTGTTGTTCAATGACTCCAAGGTACCCAGGTTCTGTCACTGCAAAACAAGCCCAAAACTACCATCTACCATCATGCTTAGGGGGTAGGGGTAATGGTTTGGGCTTGTATACTGTGACTGGTTTTCACCAGATGTGGTCCTGTGCATTATGGACAAACAGCTCCACTCTGGTCTAATCTGTCCAAAGGACATCGTTTCAGAAATCTTATAGTTTTTCAGATGCAACTTTGCAAACCTAAGTTATGCTGCCATATTCTTTTTAGAGAAGAGATTTTCTCATGGCAACATTTCAAAACAACAAATTGGCTCAGTCTTTTTCTAATTGTACTGTCATGACCTTCAATATTAAACATTTAAAGTGAAGCCTGTAGAGTCTGAGATGTAGCACTTGGGCTTTTTACAATTTCTCTGAGCATTGCATGGTCTGGCCTTAGGGTGTACTTACTAGAATGTCCACTCCTGGGAAGATTGCAGCATTGTGTTAACACACACCTAAATGCTTAAGACCAACAAGCTGCCAAAACTTCTGCTTTTATAGAGGTGCTCAGACTAGCATATGATCAGTGCATTTAATTGTCAGTGCATTTAATTAACTGAGAACCGGGAGCAGGTGAGGGATCATGACTGGGTATAAAAGTAGCATTCATTAAAGGCTCAGTCTTTGCAAGCAAGGAAGGGTCATAGCTCGCACCTTTGTGCCCAAATTCAGGAAAGAATTGCTTGTCAGTTCAAAAGAAACATTTCTCAAGGTCTTTCAACATCTAGAGTGCATAATTTGTGAAAAGATTCAGAGAATTCAGAACTTTGATAAAGGGTGAGGTCGGAAACCACTGATAAAGGTCCATTATCTTTAAGACTTTAGGCAACACTGCCTAAGAAACCCCCATCCTATTGTGACAAATACAGCCACCTGGGTTTAGAAGTACTTCAGCAATCCATTTTCACTTAACACAATATGCTGCTGCATCCAAAAATGCAACTTTATGCAAGCCGGAACCCATACATCAACATTAGGCAGAAACACTGTCAAGTTCTCTGGGCCCAAGCTCATCTCAGATGGACTGACAGACTGAGGAACTGTGTGCTGTGATCAGATGACTCCACATTGCAGCTTGTTTTTAGACAATACTGGGCGTTGGGCTCTTCATGCCAAAGATGATGATAACCATCCAGACTGTTTCGGTGAAAGGTACAATAAGCCAACATCTATGATATGGCATGGGTGAGTTACATGTATGTGAATGTACCATTAACTCTGAGGCATATATTCAGATTTTGGAGAGACATATCTTGCCATCAAAGCAATGTCTCCTCCTAGGATGTCAGGACAATGTCGGACCACATTCTGCACAGGCTACAACAGTGTGGCTTCATAGATTCAGAGTGTGTGCTCGACTGTCCTGCTCCCGGTCCAGATCTATCTCTGACTGAAAATGTATGGCGCATCATAAAGACGAGGACCAGACAACAGATCGCAAACTACTGCGCAGCTGAAGTGTTATACCAAGTAAGAATGGGCAAAATTTCCAAATGCTAAACTAGAACAATTAGTATCCTCAGTTTAAAAACAATTAGACTATCATTTTAAGGAAAGGCGATGGAAGACAATGGTAAACATGCCTCAGTGCCAACTTTTGTTGAGGGTGTAGCAGCCATCAAATTCTAAATGTGTGTTTATTTACAAAAAAGCTGTTTAATAAAACGACTGAAAATCTCTTCTTTGTGCTTCTGTCAGTTAAGTAAAGGCTCACGTGAATTAACTTTTTACAGCGTTTTGGAACGCGTCCACACTTTTCTGGACATGGGGTTTGTAACACCCAACTATCCCCAATAAACATACAACACGCTTATTTTTTCACAGCCTTTTCAAATGTCTGAGTAAAAGTCATATTACAGCAACAGGCAGCTGAACAACAAGCAGTTAATATCAATGCTAACAGCCCGTCGGTGCCTGTATTGCTGCAGAAATGGCAATGCACCTCAGGCTCTCGCTATAGAGATTAACAACAACCACTTTTTATTTAAAAAGCTGAGCTCTGCCTGAATGGTCAGAGTAACTGGCCTCATGTGTGGTAGACTTGCTGCGCACCATGTTGTAATGCTTTAGGTGTTTTCAGTCGTGAGCCAGAGCCCTAAATACCTCCAGACCCACAGATCAGTATTTGGACAACTTTTTTTAATAGATCACTTTTAAATCCATAAAAAAACAAAACAAAACAAAACAACACTGCCAAGAGGACCTATTATTATGTCTCAGTGAGCCAAACAGTAACTATGCCCTCTCTTTAGAGATGATGAATAGCATGCTAAGCTAACATAAGCAGAACTGACTTGGACTCCAGAACACGTTCTCTGGCAGCAGTAAATGTTATGATTGAATGGGGGAGTGGAACCAGACAAAAGAAATCTCCTTCAACTAGGTCAAACTTTTTGATGCCAGGAACCCCAAAAATATTTGTACAAAGACCCCAATTTGAAAAGACCCTGTTCAGTGTAATCCAATCAGAGTGGATTTCATCTAGAGGAGCATCAAAGAGAATTACAAAATGAGAGAAGCGGTTGTAATCAACTACGTTAATCCCCAGGGAATAAAATGATAGGTCACGCTGGTCTTCATAAACATCAACGACCCTAAAAATATTCAGTGCCACCTGGAGTTTAGCACAACACTTCGAATAGCTAGTTTAACAAACAAGAATCTTACCCAAATAGAGTACAGCAAGAGTGAGTTCTGGAAAAGCAGCTTAACTATTCTGGTTCACTCATCAATTTTCTACTTTGTATTTTTTTTAAATAAATTAATTTTGGGGGCCTTTTTAAGCCTTCATTCGACAGGACAAAACAGAGAGCAAACAGGAAAGTAGTGAGAGTGAGGCGAAATGACAGGCAGGAAATGAACAAAGTCGAACCCTTCGCTTCCCTGCAGTGAAGACTCCAGCCTTAGGTACATGGACCTGCAGCTATAGCGGCACAGTCAAACAAACATTTATAAAGGAATGGGTGGTTCCAAAGCGCTCACTGAATTTGAGTGTGGTACTATAACAGGATGTCACCATTTCAGCAAGTCAGTTTGCAAAATTTCATTCCTCCTACATATTCCACCATCAACTGTCAGTGGTGTGTTTTAAAGCACACTGCCACTGAACTCTATAGATTGACAAACCATACTTCTCTATCTGTTGAAGGCCAGGAGAACATCATCTACCTCACTGCAATGTGCCATCTATAAAGTTTGGTAGAGGAGGGATAATGTTATGAGGTTGTTTTCTAGGGTTGGCCTGAGCACCTTTAGGCAAACCTTAATGCTTCACCTTACCATTTTGGACAAAGCTATGCTTCCAAATTTTTGGGAACAGTTTGGGGAAGGCCCTTTTCTGTTCCAGCATGACTGTGCCCCCGTGCACAAAAGAAGGTCCATAAAGGCATGGTTGAACAAGTTTGGTGAGGAAGAATTTAGCTGGTCCGCACAGAGCCCTCAACCCAAGCCAGCACCTTTGGGATGAATTACCATGCAACATCAGTGTCTGGCCTCACAAATGCTCTTCTGGATAAATGGGTAAGCATTCCCACAGACATACTCCAAAATCCTACAGAAAACCTTCCTAGAAGAGTGGAAGCTGTTATAGCTGCAAAGGGGGGACCTATGGATTCAGAATCCCCCTATAGATTTAATGTGTTGGTAGCCCAATACTTTTGTTCATGTAGTTTAAGGAAAATGCATCTTTACAGTGCCCGCAAAGCTCTAACCAACTGACTGTTTCTCCAATCAGGAAAACAGATGCTCATTGAAAAAGTGAGAGATGGGGGCCAAGACTTAGAAATCTATAAACAAGAGTTACCAACATGGAGAAGCCCCCCGCCCCCCTAAAATTTGATCATCTATATTACATTTGGAAATTTGACAGACCCAAATTACAAGCACATGAAATATGAATAAACCTCATGGTTTTCTGTTCTTTAGTGACAACCAGTACCACAGTATTGCAGAGGCCTTTGTGAACTCGAATAAGGCCCACTGCAGATGCCCTAAGAGCATGCAGCCAACCGCTATGATGAAGCAGAAATGTGCACTTTTAAAAGCAGCCTCTTCCCTTTTGCATTATTGATTGTTTGTGATATTTTTAGCAAGCGGGCCTGTGACGTCTCTGTGCCCACAAAGTTATGTAAGATTGTTATGAATAATACAAAAAAAGCATCACAATTAAACTGCTACAGCAGGAACTCGGGATTGGCAGATCTGATGAGAACACTTGACATGCTCACTGAGCACGTGTTATCTCTTTGTCTCGCCATGTAATTTAATTATTCATCACAATGGGACAAGTTAGGAAGTAGGAGGGAACATGTCTGGAAGCAAACGGGTAGAAAATGTTTCACTGGACGGCCGCCCGACAAAATGACAAACTAATCAGCACGACTTCATCATAGAGTTTTGTAAACTGCAACGATCCTGGCTGTTAAACCAGGTCTTAGCCAAGAGTTCGTGATAGTAAGGCTCTGGGAGGGGAAGTTTCTGTTCTCTTCATTTCCATCTCTTTCTCTCATTCCTCCTCTTGGAAACCACAGGAGGCGTGAAACACCAGCATGAGTTCGCACTGCACGTGGCCTGCCAGCTTCATCGCCACTGGGTGCTTTGTCTGCGTAATTCACCACAATATGCCAACCTGCATATGTATTTAATCAGTACTGATGTACTTGTTGTCTATGTCAGTGTCTATATTTGTGCATCCATTAGGTGAGTGTGATATATTTTACAGTCCTTCAGCAGCAGGGGAGTGCCTTTCTATCCCAACCCTGAAGCTTGAACCACTCTGAAACTAACATATAGCGGCGCTTCCTATACGAATGGAACCCATTTGAATGCTGATTGTTCCCCACAACCAAAACCCGACTCTTGCACGCACACTTCCCCTTCCCTGTGCATGTCTTTCAAACAGGAAGAAGGAAGTGGTGGAGTCAGATTATCTGGAGCCACATCAGAAATGTCAAACAGATTGCCTTATCTTGACAGGCATGGGCTCACGCGCGTCTTCTGACACACACGGGCACGCAATCAAGATGTTACACACCTACACGCTCGCTTCTTCATCTCAGACACGTCTCTGTCTAAACCCGAAACACACAGGGGTCAGGGTTATGTGCACGGGTTATGAAGGGTATCGATAATAAGAAAATAAGCTATTTATAAAGCGAGGTTAAACTCCATCTTTGCTTTTTCTGGACTTAACACAAGCCTGCATATCGTTATAATTTTCATCGCTTGCTTAATTTCTAGATTTTTATCTTAGGATGACACTAGAGTAGCTTTGCATGATTCACCGTTCAAAATAATCATCATTCTCCCATACTAGACCCCTCCCTTCATGCCATCTTTCTTGTGACTGGCTACTCCTCACAAACAGCAGGTTTGAAAAGCAGATGTGTTACGTGCCTGAGATGAGCGTTTTAGGGATAGCCCCTCTTTATGACATCAAAATCCATCTGAAACTGAGTGTTTACCAGTCTGAAGCCTGAGGTTTTGGATCACAAAGAGCAGTATACATATGACAGAAAATAAGGAAAAGCCTAATAGGTCCATTTTAAAGATACCTTTAAACTTGATCGAAGATGTGTAATAATGCCCTGCTTTTAATAATAGCTTATGGCTAACGACTATATAAAAAAGCTTACATTTTAC
Source organism: Etroplus canarensis (assembly GCA_015106775.1). NCBI lineage: Eukaryota > Metazoa > Chordata > Actinopteri > Cichliformes > Cichlidae > Etroplus > Etroplus canarensis. The sequence continues at coordinate 28,373 of VUQH01006865.1, read as the reverse complement.
CAGGTTTCATGTTCAACTACAACTACAAGATACTGACTTCATCCTGGCTTCAAGTTTGCATATCAAAGCAGTTTAAGTCACCTGTTTAACTGTCTTCGATTAGCTCCTAAACTAAACTCACCAGCCACTTCATTAGGTACATCTGTTCAACTGCTTAGAATGCAAATATCATCTGATCACATGGCAGCAACGCAATGCATTTAGGCATGTAGATACGGTCAAACCACATCAAGAAAGGTGGTTTAAACGACACTAACCCTGGCATGGCTGTCGGTGCTGTCGGTGCGAGATGGGCTGGTCTGGGTAGTACCACACAACCATCTCTAGGGTTTACACAAAATGATTAAAAAAGAGAAAATATCCAGAGAGCAGCAGTTTTCTGAAAGAAAATGCACTGTTGATGCCGGAGGTCAGAGGTCACTAGCCAGACTGCTTTCAGCTGATAAGAAGGCAACAGTAACTCAAATAACCACTCATTACAACTAAGGTAGGCAGAAGAGCATCTCTGAACACACAACACATCAAACCCTGAAGCAGATGTGCCAAAGCAGCATGAGGCCACACCAGGTGCCACTTTTATCATCTAAGAACAGGAAACTAAGGCTACAGTTTGCATGGGAAAACCTAAATTGGACAACAGAGTTTCAATTTCTGCTACAACATTTTGATTATAGGATCAGAATTTTGTGCAAACATGAAAGCACAGATTCATACTGTCTTCTATCAACAGTTCAGGCTGCTGGTGGGCCTCATTTAAACATCACAGCCTACCTGAGCATTGTGACTGACCATCCCCATGCCTTTATGACCTCAGTGTACCCACCTTGTGATGGCTGCTTCCATCAGGATAACGCACCATGTCACAAAGCTCAAATCATCTCAAACTGGTTTCTTGCTCATGATGATGAGTTTACTGTACTCAAATGGCCTCCACAGTCACCAGCTCTCAATCTCGTAAAGCATGTTTGGGATGTGGTGGAAAGGGAGACTCACAGCATGGATGCATAGCCAACAAATCTGCAGCAGCTCTGTGATGCCATCATGTCAACATGGACCAAATATCTGAGGAATGTTTCCAGCAACTTGTGGAATCTATGCCATGAAGAACAAAGGCAGTTCTGAAGGCAAAAACGGTTCCAACCTGGTACCAGCAAGGAATATCTAATGAAGTGGCCAGCAAGTGTAGACAAGATCTTACAAAATCAGCTGCTTCAAATCACGAATTTAAAGACAGTCTCTCAATGTCAAACTCTGAACGTCACTGGAAAGAATGAAAACCGGTCAAGAATCCCAAAGAATTAACAATGACCAAAACACATTCTTGGGAGTAGTTGTTTTTCCTTTCACTCTCAATGCCCAAGCAAGAAGGAGTCAAAAACAAACTAAGAAATCCAGACAATACTGTATATATATATATAGAGAAGAACGTTTTGTACTGCATCTTAATATTGGCTAAACATTACTAAATATAAAGTACAGCTACAGACTGTGCATGTTCTCTTCCTTTATATTAAATGTATTTTCTCCTGAACCACCCTTCTTCTTCTTCTCCTTCTTTCAGCCGCTCCCATAAGGGGTCACCGCAGCAGATCATGTATTATGAATCCGTATTTGGGACAGGCACAGGCTTTGTGCCGGATGCCCTTCCTGACACATCCCTCCCCATTTACCCAGGCCTGGGACCGACACTAGGAGTACACTTGCGTGTGGCCCCTGTGGTGGAGCCCCCCCTTCATCAGGAACACAATCTCCCACACTGGGACATGGGACACTTATAAATATGCTCATTTTATAGCTGTTTCATTGCTGAATGCGGTTTGAGGCCTGCTTTGGCTTTTAATAACTGAACACATCAACAATAAAAGACAAATAGTCAATGCAGAACAAAAGTGCAAAAACAGAAACAAAGTGTAAAAAAAATTAAAGCTCAGATTCAGAACTGAACTGCTGCATTTTGGCCACCAACGGCATTTTCTGACATCTCTGAGGAAGACAGTAACTAAGGCAAAGCTAAGCACTCTCTCCCTGCTTGAGTTGGGGCTTACTTTTATTCTTATTACAATGAGATAAACCCAAAACACATGATTCAACCAGACATCATCTGTTCGGTTCGGGGATTGTCTCAGCTAACGTTAGGAAAATAGCAGCTTCTAATCCGAAGCACGCTGAGGGCCAGCAGGTCGGACACCTCATCCAAATCTCCCCACCTCCGCTGTGTGTGTACGAGACAGCTGCCTAGCACATTTTCTCAACCTTTCTTATCCAAGCAGGAAGAAATCATTTCTCAGAAGAACCAGCAACATTTGCCAGGTTCTTTTTTTCCACATTTCCTTTGTATAAAAACAGGCGTGTTATGGATTCCACAGGTGGCCTCAACTCGCTCCCACGCCCTCGGTCAGATCAGGGCAGGTCTTCACTTTCAGTTTGAACGCGGTGTCTGCGAGCTTGTATATCTAAAATTTGAATGTTAGGGCTTGAAAGGGAGGACTTCCTGGCCACTTCTTGCTTTCAGTTTAGTTTACATGGTGAAGTAAAGGTCATTATTATAATACTTAAATGGGACCTATTAAGCTTTTCTTATTTTCAGTCACATATGTACTCAGACAGTCTTTTAACTTTTAACTAGCGAGGACAAATAAAGCGGGTGAGCCAAGAGCTCCGGCTCAGACTTCTCTTAACACTCATTTTTAAATTATTTTTTCCGCCTGTGGCTCTGTGCGTCTGTGTGAGGGGTTAACCCTAACAAGGTCATCTCAGGCGCACAGAAGCCCCACCCACTTGCTGTTCAATTTTTATGTCTGCGTGGAGCAGCAAATTAGAAGAAAGCTGGCTTAAAAGTACAGTGGCCTTAAAGGGAGAAGCACCACACAGCTTGTTTCAGAGAGCAGATGATCCGTGGGACGACACCAAGTAAGGATGGCCCGATCCAGTTTTTTCCAGTGGTGGGCCGTCAGGGCCAGCAAGGCCATCTCTGCTGGCCTAAACACCATCAGAAGCACTGATCTACATTTACAACTTAAATTCTAATATTTGTTCCATGAAAATGTATTAATTTATTCATAGCGTTTCTCCTGGCGGCACTGCTTCCAGTATGTGAATGTGGATGTTACATGTTTTCGTCCAATCAGATTTTAGCCTCTGTGTGCTGCCATGTCAGTCTAATCTAATCAGGGCCTTCAGAATCAGTAGTAATGATTAAACAGCAAACAGCAATGGGACTGTTTCTTTAATAAATCAGATTTCAAATTCACCTCACAATAACGCCAGCATTTTTCCGTCCTCTGATTGGTTGCTCAGAGCAAAACTGTTGCTGCCAAGTAGCGAGCTACACACATGAATACATTTGAGTTCTATTTTTTTACACCCACAATGGCTGACGGAGGAGGAGAAATTGACTTGGTCTTGGACATACTTAAAACTCCATTTTCAAGGTGGACTTATCCAGAAAAGCTGGACATCGTGGGGAGAGGTTGGCCAACCCCAAAGCTAGCTAGCTTGTCTCAGCCTGGGAAGGAGTTTGTTCACCACTTTCAGACCAGTGCCTACAGGTGGTACCATTGGCTTACAGCCTCTGAGGAGCGTTGCAAATTATCCTGCTGGGAATGCCTGTTATTTGCAAGTGATCGACTTGGTGGTTTGAGTCACAAAGGGTTTGCAAACTTGAGTTGTCTAACCAAGGCAGACACCAAGCCACAGTGGGGCTCTTGGAGGCTGCGGTGCTTCTGAGAACATCTGGGAAAGCTAGAATTGATCTGGATAAATAGCATCTCTGGTGAGTATGATGTGTTTTATTTAAATTTTTTATGTTTTTGTCATGTTATTAGATAAATATTGAATCTGAACTGCTCCAGATAATGTGCACATTTGCGGTTGTAGTGTAGAGGTTTGGAGTTGTCTTAACTGGGTTTCTTGCTTTAGTAAAAATGGTATTCACCCTCAATACACAAAATGCCTCTCTCTCTGTAATGCCACACCTTGTTATATTATGTTTTTGTTTAGTATTGATGGTTTCTATAATTGCGAGGTGATAGTGATGGTATTAAGAGGTGGATTAAGTCAGGTAAGTCCCCACTGAAGGCCCAGGTACCAAATGCACAGCCCGCCACTGGTCTTTTCCAATTCTGATGCAATACGGATACCCTGGCTTTTTGAACTAACAATTCTCTCATAAAATTTGGCACAAAAGGGTGAGCCACGACCCATCCTTGCTTGCAAAGGCTGAACCTTTGATCAATGCTAATTTTTTAATGCTGCTGCTGTTACCTGACGAATTAAACGGAGAGCAACACAGAACTGGACCGAATAGATCAGACCACAGGTCAGTCCGTTGTTACCAATATTCAGTCTAGCTTTTTGGGTCTGTACTGGACCAATACCTGATGCAAACATTGGATTGGTGCATCCCTAACAACAAGGCCCAGTTCAAGATAAATGAAAATGATCTGAGACCATACAAAGCCATTCTAGCAGACGAGTTTTGCTGAGTGGTACAGTGCATTTGAATCAATGCCCATGTAAAGGATGTCATTTAAATCTTTAAGCTCACTTGTTTGCCCAAAGGTGTGGGTGTCAACCATACAGCCCATGCCCCAAAACCGGCCAACCAAAGAGTGCAATCCAGCCCAGTGGCTGGTTTAGGAAAATGTGAAAATTTCAAAGGACTCATCAATTTTTTTACCTTTAACTATATTTTCAACAGTTTTACTGACAAACGCATAACTCATGGCCTCTAATATGCCAAAGTTAGAAATTAATAAAGAAAATTTCTTGCTTTTGTTGTTACTATTCAAATTCACAACAGCAAAGTTCCTTTTTCACTATTTACAGTAGAAATTTATATTTTTAGTTTAAGGTCACCTCAGCAATTAAAAATGACATTTATGTGACTTCATAGATAATTTCATAATTACAAGATAATTTATTTCTTACAGAGCAAGTCCAATGAGCTGCACTGATTTCTTTGATTTACTACAGCAAAAGTTCTTAATAATGTGGAAAAACTGAGACATATTTCTTGAAATTGCAAATTTCAAATTCACTGACCGAATGCAAAGTTAAACTTCTTTACAAAGAAACAAATGCAAATAACAAATGCAATAGCCATGCTAGTCCGGCCCACTTGAGACAAAATTGGGTTGCATGTGCCCAGTGAGTTTGACACCACTGACCTATAGGTTTCTTGTAAACATATCATACCGCTCACCAAAATTCATTGTCTGTATCCTCGAAATGTTAAAAACAAGTTAATAGAGTTCATCTTAATTCAACATTTTCAGCACTGATAGCATATTTTGAACAGAATAACACTCTTTGCCTTTATTTCAGTCTACAGCTGAGGATTTCCCATAGCGCCATAATCTGCTTTTGTTCTAATTTTCTTTTATCACTGCCTCCCTAGATAAATGGGGACTTTTGGGGATCTGAAGGTATCTGTCTTTCTCTGCAGGTACTTGTTTATCCCTTTATCTCTTGCTCCTGTCAAGATAAGACCACCTTAAAAAGAAGACAGGAGGGTTTTGAGGGGACTTCGTTGCACAACTCCAGAAGCCTTGGGGCATAATTTATCAGAGCTGCAGCTCTTATCCAGGATTATATTTCTGATCACATCATTTGAGCCTCTTTGGCACAGCTAGTCCAGAAAGAAGTGAGTTTATGTGTTTGAAACATGTGTGACTCGATGAGAAAGAGACGAAGACAAACAGACCGAAGCGGGATCTTGTTTCTGGCCTCTGTACGGTATATTCCAGTGGAGGTTGCACATTCCTAAGACAAGACCACATGACTGGAGCGACGGGGGTGTGGGAGAGTGGGAGCAACCATTGTTGGGCTAAACTAACCCGTAGATCAGATGAGGAGGTGGAGTTTTGCAGGGTTACAGGCAATCTATGTGTAGCATTTCCTTCCTCAGACAAAAGGCCCTGAAGCCACAAGTACAGAGGAGGACTATATGCAGCTCTACAGTGAGCTGGGGCAGAGAGATAAGCAAAATCTACTGAATGTTAACATCCAGCAACACTGATGCACAACAGTGGAGTCTATCTAGGCCAAAAGAGAAGTCAAAGAAGTCAGTTCCTCAGACTGTAAGTCTAGTGGACATGTTTAAGTCAAACCACTGCTGCTTAACTCAACAGGAAACAGGAAGTTGCAGAGGAAAGGACCCCTATCAAAAGAGACTTATCCAGGCGCGGTGGGGGCCCAGAGAATGCCACAACAAGCTCCCCAGACAAGCTCTAAAGTATGCAAACACAAACAAAGAATCTCACTTACTTATGACGCACTTCAAAACATTCAGCGCCAATGTGCTTTCTTGAGACTGAATGGAATGCCATCAAGCCACGCCCCTACTGCCACCACACCGCACAGCAGCTCCATCAAAAGCAAACCAAAAACCAAGAACATCCCTCAGAGCTGAACATTTTCTGCATTTTGGGGTCTCAATAAAAGACTAAAGAGGTTCAAAGCAGGTTTACCAGTTTTAGAAGGTGAGACAAAGCCAGTGTATTTGGGATACAAGCAGCATGCTCAGATGTGTTGTTTGCTCAGAGCGTGATTACTAAAAGGTCACCTCGGCAAGTTTGTAGGGTACGATGAGCCTCTCTCCGACAGTCACCGTCTTCCTAGTTGTCAGTGCTTCAAGCAGCATCTCCTCTTTCACCTGGAAAAAAACAGCAACAAAAGGTCACATACACGGAAAGCTCGGGACAGATGTTTAACTGTAGTGAGACTCAAATCAGTGAAATATATAGACGTATGTGTAGAATCCTACATTTCCTTAAAAACAACCGGCCTCTTGGTTGGGCCCTTGGTGTCAAATACATGGACCAAGGGCCACAACCAGCCCAGGAGAAGGTCCAGTTTCTTTTTCTAGATGGTGGTTTAAACAGATCAGTGATGTATTAGTTCATCTGGCTCAAGATCCATCGCAGTTCATAAGTCAATGTAATGTGTGAAGACTAGAAAGAAAGGGATACGTTTCCTTTCCTTTGGTTGACTGTATTGTACAAACTAATGAAAATTTAAAAACCACTGAGAAGTCAAGGAGGCTCACAAACAGTTGTATCCAGGACAAATTCACCTCCTTCACCGAATGAAAGCGTCTGAGTTCAGGAGCATTACGACTACATGGTCAGTAGTAACCACAGCCATAAAAAGCAAGCAAATATGTGAAAGGATCAGAACATCATTGAATTGACCATATTACTGGTGACAGGAAGGCCCCACCCACTCATTCCTAATGTTAACCAATAGAACTGCGCCCTCAGTGAACATGACACCATCTAACAGGATTCATTAGTGAAAATGACACTTATGATCATGAGCAAAGTTTGAGCAAAGATCCAAAAGTTGATCACTGTGTGCAACTTTCACTCAAATATAGTTTAAAAAAATGTATCTGAGAACAAATGGCTGAAACTTTTTTGACATCATAATTTTTTTTAGATAGGAAGGTTATATACACTTTAGAAAAAGAATCATTTCCAAGGCTGTTAAAACACCACTGCTGGAAATGCTGCTAATCAGTGAAGAGACTTGCTGTTTTTGAAATGGACTGGCATCTTTACATTTCCTTTTCCTGGTCTTTCTGACCACTCAAAGCACTTGACACAACAAGCCACATTTTCCCCACACGTTCACACAGCACTCATACATCCACACCCAGTTTAGCGCCGACAATGTCTCTGGACTGTGGGAGGAAACTGGAGTACCAAGAGGAAAGCCACACAGCACATGCAAACTCCACACAGCTGGCCAAGAGGTTCGAAGCAGTGACCTCCTTGCCGTGAGGTGACGGTGCTAACCGCTGCACCACCCCGCTGCCAGTTTAAAAGATTTCATTCGTCGTATTTGTGCTTTAGCATAATGAAGTGACGTAAAGCCAATTCCGAATGGTCATTGGCTGACCTTGCTGCAGTATAAAAACACATTAAATGCCTCATGAACCTGACCCAAACAGTTCTGCTGCTTTTAACCAACAATGCAGAGGCAAAAACAGCTTTCTGCACGCAACACCCATTATACAGTTCAAAACTATGTGGCCTTCAATGTGCGCGCGCACACACTCTAAAAATGGCCGCAGACAAACCATCGATGACAGGGCCACACTGGGAGAAGCAGATGTCACTGCGTACATCTCCTCTATCTACAGGGATTATGGGCGTGAGCTGAACAGCTGCTGCTGAGATCGGGTGCGTGTGTGTGCATGTGTGTGTACACATGTGAGAACAAGCCTTTGCGTGGCTGCCTGACGTCTTCACGTTTAAAGAGCAAGAGTGTTAATGCTATGGTTAACACCATTATGAATCTATTTTTGTCAGCTGCCTCCTTTGTAAACGCTTTGACATAAATGGGTAGGGGTGGGGGTGGGGTGGTGGGAGGGGGTGATGTGTGAAGCCAATAGATTGTTTGGGGGGGGGGGGGGGGCAATCCAGC
>VUQH01006865.1:8527-19923 GCA_015106775.1 Etroplus canarensis | reverse complement strand
GAATGGGTGTGGGGGGGGGGGGGGCGGCAAATCAGACTTCATTTCACACGTCCTGGTAATCCCTCCACAAAGAGCAAAGCCTATTCTGCGGCCCAGTGATCGGCCTTTGGCTGCTACATTTCCATTTATCAGTTGCCTGGCGACAGGCCTGATGCTCCGTCATGATCACGGCTCTAATACACAGAAGTTCGTAAGCACCCGTTTGGGCCTAGTGACTCTGTTCAGAAGTCAACTCATTTATTTTTCAGCAGCTTTAACATGATTCTAATGAGGACAGATGAGGCTCAGGTTTCTGTATTTGGTAAAAGCAAAAACAGCTGAGTTTCCTGATCTGAGCATCGCATCTTTCCAGAGACCTTAAAAGAGAGAGACGTGGCACTCAAAGAATCCTGAAAAGAAATCTAATGGAAAATATGAGGAAATCTTGTTGTTGCATTGACGCATGCAGACATCAGAAGTTCACGAGTGTTTCAGCTGTGTGGCAGTCAGCATGTCTACTCATTACGGTAGTAAACTTTTCCTGGCCTTACTATGTGCACGGCGTCAAACATTATGACCCTTGTATGCGTGTGTGTGCGCGAGTTTCTAATTATTTTGTAACAAACTCATGGAATCAGTTTTGACTAGTTCAGGTTCCATCTCCCACTGAAACTAGAAATACAATGAAAGTGACGGAGCTCTTCCTGCTAATTTATACAAGGGCTTCAAAAACTGTCCACATGGCTTGCCAATATACACTATAGAGACAAAAGTATTGAGTCACCGGCTTTCTACAAGATTTTGGAGCAAGCCTGTGGGAATTTTTGCCTATTCATCCAGAAGAGCGTTTGTGAGGTCAGACACATGCTGGATGAGAAGGCCTGGCTCACAAATGATGTTCTAGTTTGATAAGTTTAAGGTCAGGGCTCTGTGAAAGCCAGTCAGAAGAGGTTTGGAAGGCTTGGAGTCAGCTGATCAGCAGAGCGTCGGCGACTTGTACGCCTCGGCACTCGAGGACCCCGTTGTTCAACTTTGCGTGGTCTGCCACTTTGAGAACGTGTTGCTGTGGTTCCTAAATGCTTCCACATTGCAATAAAAACACTTAGAGTTAATGGCAGAACATCTAGGAGGGAAGAAATTTCACAAACTGACTTGTTGCAGTTGTGAAATCCTACCAGAGCACCATGCTTGAATTTAGTGAGTTTTTTCACAATGACCCATTCTTCTACAAATATATGTAAAGGCAGACTGCATGGCTAGGTGTTTGACTTTTCACACCTGTGGCAACGGGCCTAAATGAAACACTTGAATTCAGCGAGTAAGAGCGCGGGCCAATACTTTTCTCCATATAGCGCACCTGCCAAGTGACAGGACTTACTTCTAGGGGTATTTACACCATTTATTATCATTCGTATCAAATTTTTTTATCTACACAGATACTCGGAAGATATTCAAATCATTTACCCCAGATGGTTTCTGGGGTATAATTAAAAGCAACATCTCTATCCTGATTGTGTCCTAATGGAGGCCGTCCCACTATAAACCCAAACCAACACAATGGCTACTTTGGGTTTGGAGCATGGTCCTGGACCAGCACAGGGCCCCTTCGTTTGTGTTGTTCACCCTGTGCTTGTGTGGGTTTCCTCCAGAAACCTGCAATTACAACTTTGATTCTCCTGCTTGCATCTGGAGCTGATCCTAATGTTCTTAGTACTTACAAACTGAAGGATCAAATGCGGAGAACGTGCTTCCCTCCAGGAGTCAATAAAGGAATTTTACTCCTTAAATGTGTAGAGCGGATTAACCTGTACCTGATGTTTCCAGTGGCAGATACTTTAAACAACCAACAGCTAGTAAAGTGATCGCTTGCTTACAGTCAGTAACAACCCGTGGTACAGACATCACACTAAATTAGATCCTGGGTTATCATGCACCAGTTATAGTGGCTCATGCAGCAGTTAATGCATAGATGTGGAACTATTCTCTGCCACATTGTCTAAAATTAAACTATAAGCGACGATGGAAAGCAATTAATTTTTCTGTAAGGTGCCCCACTACTTTTACCATTAAAGCACCATCAACAATTTCAGGCTTTGGTTGCATTTATTCTCGCAGAAAGCTCGTCTCTCTCTGGGCTGATTTCCAGCTTGCACAGAAATGTGTCTGCTCGGTCAAATCACTCAACTCCAGACCTCAGAGGATCCGGGCTGTCAGCCGTCCATCACCCTATACGAGCTCTACTTCCTCTTCCATTTTCACCTCTACAGGAAACAGGAAGTGTCAGCCAGTTTCAGTCCCATTCATGCATCAATCCACACTCAGTTGTCTCTGAAAGGTGCTTTGCATTAGTGTGCCCCAGCAGTAGCCAGCGCAGTGGTTGACATATCTGATCCTGTCCAAAACGGTGAACCGTTTTACACATCAAATGCTGGTCATTCATGCAAATCAGGCCTCATTTAGAGCCAGTGTGAGGCTGCCAGCAGTTCCAGCCACACATGACTTAACATAAAAGTGCATTTAGCAAACCTCAACAACCTATTTAACCATTTAACAGACTCTCTCAGTCAGCGTCTTCAAATAAAACCGTGCACCATCAATAAAACATAAGGGCTAAGTAGTTCTGATAGTTGCTGTCTGTGGTCTATGCACCCGTTCAGTTTCTAAGCATGAAGCTAGGTCTGGCAGAGAAGTGCTTACGCGTCTTCTAGACAATTCATGCATTGCTGTAACTAGATCACGCTGTGCAAGGCCAACGCAAAAGCAAAAATGTTTGCAAGGATGAAGCAACATCAAAAATTAGAATCAGTTAAATTAATTTAATATATCATGCACACGTAAATCGGACAAAATATATGTCAAAAGTAAATCAAAGGCACATCATGGGAGCTGATGGTCCTACTGCCAAGCTTCAAAGGCTTATAAAACAGCCAGAAATTCTAAATCAATGTCAATTAACAGTCCTGCTCACTGAGGAAAGTCCCAGTAAGTACACGCTTTACCGTCAACCAGAAACTAAAAGGAAATCTTTTTACCTTATTAGCCAGCGTCACATGCCTAAATAACTACCTTTATCGCAAGACATCAACAATGTTGACCATTTCAAAGTAAACTCATAAAACAACTGAAACAATCACATCTTTTTTAACTTATCTGCCTTGATGATTAACTGCTCCCATAGCAGTTCATGTTATCCCATTAACCAAACCCTCTGTTCTCCCATCAAAGCACTGTGTCTCAGCACAAAGACTTACGATTCCCTCAAAATGCAGATTCATTTTGACCCTTTCTTTCAGCACAGTGTGGTTTGCTTACGCTTTCTTCCTTCATCTCTCTTTAAGAATGTTTTATATTTCCCACGGCACAGATAGCCAAAGGCTCCGCATCAACTAATAGGCATCCAGCTAAACTTGAATTTTAAAAAAAAACAAAACTGACCCCTGAGCATGTGGCCTGCATGTGGCTCAGCTCACGGCAGTGCCACTTAGGATCTCTGGGGAGACAAAGAGACCAGTCTGGATGTTAAAGGCAAACCCTCCAGTCATAACATCCCCGCTGTGCTGTTGACAGAAGTCTCCGGCACACTTCGGACATTGTTTCATCACCGACTCAACAAGCACATCCGCCTAATCGTTGCAGTTTGTAACAGGGACTGGGAAGCGACACCTCCCTCAATTCTAAGGTAAATCAGAACAGTATGTGGATATTTGAGCTGTCCCCACTATGAAAATAGTGCAACTATACTGCAGTATACTTGCTGAACTCAAAGGCTGGATGAACTTTATTTTGAATGACAATTATGCTGCCGGTGAGAAAACTAATGACATGCAATTAGATGTACTGACTGTATCGTGCCAGAAAGGATGTGATTTGACCATCAAACAAGCCAAAAACAGGCAGTTCACAAAAAACATTTGACCTCTACATTATGAATCTTGAACAAATGAATCACAACAACCCATTAACACAGCTTTTATCTGATTTCATATGCTTTTATAATAATTTAAATATGATTTAACCATGCAGGTGAATTTAGGACAATAACAGGACTCATTGCTCCCGGTGGGAAAGCACGCCTCTGCAACGACACGCCAGCATAAGAGCTTTGAAAATAGCCTCTACACAAACAGTACTTTGTGGAAGTACTGGATGGTTGCACGGCTCTTTGGGACCTGAAGCACCTCTTAACTTCCGCTGTCACCACAAGCTGTGCTTGTACGCAGAGAGTCCTCAGCTCTCTAAAAGGCTTTTTGTAAAAACCCACATGAGGGAGAAATCACATTTTCTCACAACATTCAGCAAACACAGAGCAGAGGGAAAACTTCACTTATTTTTTTAAAGTTCATGAAGTCCGTGTGATGAAATAACAAAATGGCAAAGAAAGAATTTAGGGAGAATAAACAAGTCCTGTGGTAAAGCTCTGCCTCAGTTCCTCAGTTTTTTATTACCCTTCTAAGTATTAAGAGTATTGCATTTCAGCCTACAGTCAGCAAGACGTATACCACTCAGACATGTTAATGCAGCATTTTCCATTTGATTCTCAGATGCAAAAATACAAAAAGGGGAGACTTTTGCCTTCACAGCTCTGTGAAGTTTATACCAGTATCTGATATAACTGAACTCCAGTGCTGTTGACTCAGCGTTGGTGGACAGGCTGCTCACCTCTAGCAGCTCTGAGACGATGGGCAGGACCTCTGGGTTACAGATGTCGATGGAATCATCCCTGTAGGTCTTCTTCTTGTAGCGGATGTTTCCCAGGTGGAGGATGGCTGAGAGGAGGGAGAAAATCCTGACGAGGAAGAAAAGCGATTTTCATTATGACACTGACATGATTTGGGGAAATTACCCTACTGTCTTATCAGGCCAGCTTCACAGTGAATACAAGATGCTGGTAACCCGATGTTTTAGTTATCTTTAAATATATTTTGGTGTGGACTGAAGTAGTTAAATTAATTTGTGATGTCCTATGGATTCAATTTAAGTAACCTGGCATTACGAAACTTCCTGATTGATGCCTGTTTACTTACAAAGCTTGAACTGGACCTGGTCCCATATCCTACCATTTTAAGCCACATTAACGCTAGTCTCACATGTCCCCCAAATGTATATTCCAAGTTCCAGCCCAAAATATCACACAGATGATTTCTTGAATCACACCAATAATTTGGAGCTCAGTGTCTAACAATATGTTTCAGTAGCTGAAGTTCTAAATAGAACTGGAATGGCAGCTGTGAGTGACAGACAGGAACAGCGCATTCAGTATACTGAGGCTTCCTGATTGAATGAGACGCCCAGTGGCGTCAAACTTTCTCTCCGAGCAACAATTTTACTTTTAAATAGACCCAAATTCACAGCACAAACTTTGTTTTTAACATACGTGAATGTAGAGTTTGTCTGACAACGTTGCAGTGGCAAAAATCTGGATTTCAGCGGTGCGGAGCAGAGCCGTCTAGCTTGAGCTATCGTTGGTAGAGTTTTTCCCACTTACAAAATTCAAACTGAACCAGCGGTTTTAATACAAGCACCTAAAGGAATAGTTTAACATTTTAGGAAATATGCTTTCTTGCAGAGTAAGATAAAACTGATGAAACCTGTATGTCTGTAGCAAAAAATACAAAGCTTATGTCTATATATATCTATACCCATATATGTAGTCATCTGTGTGTGCATATGTATTTTATACAACACATAAAGCTGTCAGTTTAGTCAAGCATTCATTTAAACCTGGGAGACAGTAAAAGAGCATAAAAGAAGCACAACATGTTTTGAGCTGTTGACGAGCTGAAACAGCATGTGAGAAACCAAAATTGTTTTGTGGTGAGAACATCACGAGGAGCAGGAGGACTGAGGGAGGGCTAAGATAGTTTTAGTCTGCTTACATTATTGTACCTGAACTGCTGTGAGGTTTCTTCAAAGAAGACATACATATCTTCCCTCACAATCTATCTAAAAGAGTTTGGGCCCTCTCTCTAACAGACTGCGGCTTTGTAGTTCTTTAATATTTTACACAAAGATCAAAGGCGCGTGCTTATAGCTGTGCGGCTAATCTTACTGTTTGCGTGTGGCGGGCAGGAAGCCGACCATCTCCATTGCCAGCTGCAGCCGCTCAAAGTCATGTTTTAGATCCTCTCCTTCTACTGTGAAGCAGTCCTGCTGGTGTCAGGTGGAAACACAGAAAGACAGAAGAAAAGAGGAAGACAGAGAGAGAGATATCAGCATCATTGGGAATCAATAACTATAAAGCACATAATTAAAAAAAAAATCACTTATTTGTGCTCTATCAATTGTAGAAGTATCCAGCAGGAGCCAAATAAAATGTATATATGTGACACTAAGCAGGGTTTCCCATAGAATTTCCTATATAAGTTAGCCAAAGTCATCAGAAAAAGTTGAAAGGTAACACTGAATCAGAGGTAGGACAGGGTCATTATTTTGCAGGTGACGATTAAACTGTAATTCAAGCCACCAAGTTCAGAGACCCAATTCAAAGATAACAAGTCCTAAAAGTCTTAAGCGAGTCATTATGTGCCCGTCTCCTGACTTCTCGCCATTTATTTTGAGTGCTCCTCAAAATAAATTCACAATCCCAGTTCACTAAAGCATTTCTTTCATGTCTTTCTGTTATAATCTGTTCGTGTTTAAGTGGACCTTCCCGTACCACTCAAGCAATGGCTTCTGTTGGACAGAGAGTTCAACATTATTTTAACTTCCTGTCAGGTTTGTTGGGAGTATCCAGTCATTCAAAAGCTTTTTCAGTCTGTAAAGTTGACTCTTGAGTCATCAGATTCATAAGTCAAGTCTGACATGAGTTTATTCGATGCACTGCAGTTAATTGTGAGGAAAAGTAATTTAGTGGGTTGGACAGTATACACTGTATAAACCCCATTTACAAAAAAAGTTGGGGTATGTTTTAAAAGTGCAAAAAACCAACCAAAAATCTAAAGAATGTTAAATAATGTGAACCTTTATTTTAACAGATAAAAGAATGAAGAAAAGACAGCAGTTTTAATGATCAACTTAACTGTACTTTGTAAATATACACAAATTTAGAGTTTGATGTCTGCAACACACTCAAAAAAAGTTAGGACAGAGGCATGTTTACCATCGTGTTACATCAAAAACTGCTTTCTAACCATTTTGGAACTGATGACACTAATTGTAATTTTGCAAATGGAAATTTTGTCAATTCTTGCTTGATATACCACTTCAGCTGCTCAACAGACTGTGGCCCATTGTCTGATTCTCCTCTTCATGATGTTCCATACATTTCCAATAGGAGACAGATCTGGACTGGCAGCAGGACAGTCAACCACACGCACTCTGTGTCTATGAAACCACGCTATCCTAACACTGTCGTAGCCCATGCTGAATGTGGGCTGGTATTGTCCTGCTGAAATAAGCATGCACTTTCCAGGAAGAAACATATGTCTCTCCAAAATCCTAATATACCATACGCCTTAAAGTCAATGGTACCTTCACGTACATGCAGCGCAGCCATGCCGTGGGCACTGCACTTTTGGCTTTTGCACCTTTTGCTGATAACAATCTGAACGGTCATTTTCATATTTGGCAGGAGAAACGCAACAACTTTTCTTTTTAAATACAAAAATAAGCTGAAACGTGGAATCATCTGAAACCAGCACAAAGTTCTACGGTCTTTCAGTCCATCGGAGATGAACTCAGACCCAGATAATTCAGCAGAGATTCAGCACAACGCTAATGGATGCCTTCCTCTTTGCACAACACAGTTTCAAGTTGCATTTCTGGATGCAGCAACAGACCGAGTTAAGTGAAAATGGTTTATCACCCCTGAGGCCGGGCGGCTATATTCGTCACAGCAGCACGACAGTGTTTTAAGCAGGGTCACCTGAGGGCTCGAACATCTTGTGCATTCATCAGTGGTTTCCGACCCTGTCTTTCATGTCCTGAGATGTCTCTTAATCTTTTCACATTATTCTGCACTGTAGATTCTGAAAAACCTAAATTCTCTACAATCTTGTATTAAGAAATGTTCCTTTGGAACAGACTAACAATTCTCTCTCAGAGTTTGGCACAAAGAGGTGAGCCACGACCCATTCTTGCTTGCAAAGCCTGAGCCTCTGATGGATGCTGCTTCTAAACCCAATCATGATACCTCAGCTGCTCCCAATTAGCGCCTGCTTAACGTGGAGTCTGGGGGCTGTGGTGTAATGGTTAAGGCGCTGGGCTCGTGATCAAGAGGTCGTGAGTCCGAATCCCGGTCAGACCCCCGCCGTGCCAAGACCCTTAGGCAAGGTCCCAACCGCAAGTGTGCCTCTGTTCACCAAGCGGTAAAAAACGGGTACCGGGAAAATACTGGGAAGGTGACCTGCGATGGACTAGCGTCCCATCCAGGAGGAGTCTAACTCCTAAGTCGCTTGACGCTACAGAAACCGGGGATAAGCTCCGGCCCAATGAGCCTTGTAGGCTCGGTTGTAAAAGCCCAACAGACTTTTTTTAACGTAGGGTCTTCCAAACTGCTATTGCTTCAATATTCTGTGCACTTTCAAACTTATTCCAAGTCTGTTCCAACTTTTATTGAGTGCGTTGCAGCCATACAATCCTAAATTTGTGTATATTTTCAAAATACAGCGAAGTTTGTCAACTTTCTGGAAATGGGGTTTGTAGGACAAAAAAACTATACAGTGCATATTATCATGATCATTTGACTCAGCTCAGCAAGTAACAGTAAATATTTAAGGACACTGCACAATCCTCTGAAGAATAATAAAAAAGCACTTCTCCAAGTTTATTCCAGCCAAGGAGATGTGAGCCACCTCTGTTGACAGCGGAAACCCTGCTAAGTGAACACGAGTACATTCCAGTGTAATGATGAGCCATCACACAGTGTCTGTTAGCGAGTTTAAGAATTACTGAGTAAAGTAAAGGAATGAGAGTGCGCGGATGTGCAGCTATACAGTGACAGTATGTGTGTTTGTCTCCTCAAGCCCTCCGGTCGGTCAGCATGTCTCTGCTCCAGCAGCGAGCCTCTCTCAGGCACATAATTAGCACATACCACAGCGAGCGGCCAGCGAGAGAAGACACAGGAACCCATAATCCACACTCTGGATCTGCCTCTTGTACGCTTTACCATTTAACACTCGTCTGCTTCTCCATTGTTTTCCTTTGGCTTCCAACTTGTCAGGAACTGCAGAGCCAACAATCAGCGTATTTCTCCAGCGTGCGTCTCCAATTGCAACAAAGGGGGTTTGAGGCTTCTCGAGCTACATCGAGACCCGGGAAAAGCCAGTTTTCAAATTGACGGGTATGTTTTAAATCAGCGCCAAACAGCACAATGTGATACGTTGAAGGAAGTTGAGAAAATAAAGAGATCAGCTTTGGCAACTGCAATGAAATACTTTGGTTGAAAACCAAAACCTTAGCTAGTGGTGCTTAGACAAAAGCACAGAAAAGAACAACGGATTTGTGCAGTGAAGA
Organism: Etroplus canarensis; assembly: GCA_015106775.1. Lineage (NCBI taxonomy): Eukaryota > Metazoa > Chordata > Actinopteri > Cichliformes > Cichlidae > Etroplus > Etroplus canarensis. Next base: position 10,491 of record VUQH01006865.1, on the reverse strand, counting down.
GATGATTAAGAAACAATCTGTTCTTCTTACTTATTTTAAACAAAGAATCTATTCTCACTTCAGAAGTTGAAATTGTAATTTTAGGCCAGTTGCAACACTTCTGGTGCAGGCATACACTAAATCAAGTCAGAAGCCCTGCTGACGGTGCACATGAAGCTTTTTAACAGATCGCTTGAGGATTCTGTTAAAACTGAATGTGCATCCAGTCGAGGCTGTCCTGTTACTCACCACGACTTAGTTATGATTTATGTCATGGAGGCAACTGGTCGATTTAGTGCCAAAAACAGCATGCCACCCCATCACTAGACATTCCACATAACCAAAAACCAGAGACACCCAAACAAGCACAAAATGCAAACCCACAGCCACCGAGGCCCACAACCAAACACCAGATTGCACACATCAAATGCAAACATCCACAAAATGTTTGGTCGTTAGGATCTTCAAGTCAAAGACTAAAGTTTTTTTTTTTTTTATTCACACTTGTTTATTTTATATTTTTAGTTCCAGACGCTGCATCTGGAATCTGTATACACTTGTCACTGTTCAAAGTCCGTCTCTATTTACTGCAGTGCGCATTGACCAGTGGAAGAAGTCAGAGGTTAAATAGGCCCAGAGGGTTGGTCAGGTCATCAAGAAGCTGTCAAAGGCTGCAACACTTTCTGTGCGTGTGTTTGTGTGTGAAGACAGTGACATCATCTCCTTGGGCGGTGGGGTCACAGACATATGAGGTCATTCAGTGACCCTTGGGAGAGACGGTGTGTCAGCAAACAGTGAGATGGGACGACTGTGCAAGAAAATATAAATATGAGAGAGAGAGCGGAGCCATCCAAATACTAAAATATGAAAACTACAGTCAGGTCCATAATTATTTGGACAATAACACAATTTTTGCAATTTTGCCTCTGTGCACCACCACATTTTTCCCTTGGTTTCTTAACCAAATGAAGAATTCTGTGATCATCCACTTTAGTTGTCTTCTGTGGTCTTCCAGGCCTTTTGGTTTTTGCTGAGCTGGCCAGTTCCTTCCCTCTTTTTAAAAATGATCCAGATTGTTGTTTTGGCCACTCCTAAAGTTTTTCCCATCTCTCTAGTAGCTTTATTTTGGTTTTTCAGCCCAACTATGGCCTCCCTTCACTTGCATTGACATCTCTTGGGACTTCATACTTGAGACTACAGCTACCAAATGCAAGTTCAGCACTCGTAATCAACTCCAGATCTTTGTATGCTTGGTTTTTCACAGTAATAACAAGGGAACAGGCCTTTCCTGGCCATGAAACTGCTTGTCGGTCAATTGTCCAATTACTTTTGAGCTTCTGAAAATAGGGGACTATGTATAAAAAATGGCTGTAAATCCTGAACAGTTAATGCAATTCTTTTGCTAAATCCCTTAAATTCAAGCTTAAAGTCTGCGCTTCAATTACATTTTGACTGTTTGATTTGAAATCCACCATGGTGGTGTGCAGATGCAAAATTACAAACAAAGTGCCATTATCCAAATAGTTATGAACCTGACTGTATGCTTTTTTGCCTTCTTTGCAAGAATGAAATGATATGATCATTAAAAAAATCTTTCATACAACTAGAGACAAAAATAGTATCCCAAATTTAAAAACAGACTAATAAATGATGTAAAGAAATAAGCTGTATTTGGGTAAAATCAATTTAGCGCAAAATATGAATGAATAGTCCAGAATTAAAATAATTTAAATTAAAGGTGATGGCAACAAAAAATGGCAACATATAGAGTAAGTAGGGTGTGGTTAGCCTAGATTGGAAGCAGGTGGATTCAGCTACACTGTGTCTCTCTATACTGGAAGCACAATGTCAATAATGTAGTAACAATATACAGGTTAATGTATTGTGTGACGCACAGAGGAAGTCATAGGGTTTCTTGTCATTGGTTGGCTGTATTGCACAAATTCATGAGAAATAAAATCTACTGAAAAGTCAAGGAGACATGC
>VUQH01006852.1:0-14102 GCA_015106775.1 Etroplus canarensis | reverse complement strand
TATATTTTTATATATATATATATATATATATATATATATATATATATATATATATATGTATGTGTGTGTGTGTGTGTGTGTGTGTGTATGTATGTGTATGTGTGTACATGCCATTGTAAGCTGTATACTTCCAACATATAGGAGCTCACAGGGAGTTATAGGCATCTGTAGCACTGTGTGTGTGTGTGTGTGTGTGTGTGTGTGTGTATGTGTGTCTCAGGGGTGCACTTCAGCCTCGTCGAGGGGCAGGCGTAGGTGTATCCATTTGTGGACTATAGGGGCACTCTCAATCGCTTCCTCTCTCTCACTCTCTTTTTCCTCTCTTTCTCACACACTCATGTGCGCACACACAGAGCTGTCAGGGCCCGCGGTACTCTGTCACCGCACACCTCCACTAGACCACCTTAATGGGACCAATCCAGACTGCCGCAAATCATCCGGAGTACATGCTGAAAATGGGAGAGAAAGAGGAAGTGGGGAGGGTAGGTGAGAGGAGACGAGATATGGAAGCGGGAAGAAATGGTGGTTTGAGACGGCTTAGGAGGGCAGAGACAGAAAAAGGAAAAGATGGAGAATATCTGAAGGAAGAAAGTTAAAAAAAAACCAGAGAGTATGATTTTAGGCTCGTATGAGCACCCAGAGGGATGGTTAAGTTTCTTTGTGCAACAATCTAAAAGCTTGAGACAAAAAACTGTCTGTGGCTTTATGGTTTCTGGTTAGTCATCAAGTTCGTTTTCAGAGAGAAACGAGACACTGAGGGGGGAAAACTGTGCCTCTCTTTATGGGATGAGAATAGTCTCCAGTTTCTTAAACCAAACAAAGCCTTTTATAACCTGTTAGATTATCTCAAACAATCATAAAGTTGAAACCGAGCCTGTTTTTAGTGAGTTAATGTTTTGGCGTAAGGTGATTTTCGCTGGTCAGTCACTGCCTTAATCGGGTCCCAGTGAGTTTGCAGAGACTGTACTGCAGAGCAGTTATACACGCTAGCATGGAGTAAAAGTGATTTAAAAACAAGAAACTCAATCAATTTAAGTGCAATGAGAAATGAGTAAAATGATCTGACAGGGGCAAAACTGATGTCTTTAAGAAAAAAATATTACCGATTGTAGAATTTTAATCAGATCTGCTTTAAAGCAGACATTTCCAGCTCCGCATTTTTATTCATGGACTCCACTAAAGTAGCTTTGCTTGAGTCAAAGTGTAAAATAATCCTTATTTATTGTATACTGGGTCTTTGCACAGCCCCTCAGTTCATGCATTGTCTGGAACAAGCCATATTAGCTCCTCTCACTTTAAGCCAGCTTTCATCTCATTGGCTCCCCTCAAAAACACATGATTATAACAGCAGTAGCTTTACATTTTGGCTCATAGGGATTAATTGCACACATAGAGACATCCTATTTGAAACTCTGGCCCTGTGTATTATGATCTTCCATCATTAAACAGTATATACACTATAAGAGTAAAAGTATTGGGTCACACCTACATGTTATTCTTACAGAAGTCTTTATGACATTCCATTCTAAACCCATAGGCAGCTATTAACAGCTTCCACTCTTCTGGGAAGGCTTTCTGCAAGATTTTGGAGTGTGTCTGTGGGAATTTTTGTCCATTCATCCAGATGAGCATCTGTGAGATCAGAAACTGATGTTGATCATGAGGGACTGACTTGCAATCTCCATTCTAGTTCATCCCAAGCAGGTTGGATGGGGCTGAGGTCATGGCTCCATGCACGCATGTCCAAATTCATTCAAACATGATTTTATAGATCTGGAACAGAAAGAGGCCCTGCCAAAACTGTTTCCAAAAAGTTAAAAGCGTAGAATTGTCCAAAATGGCTTGGTAAGTTGAAGAATTAAGATTTCCCTTCACTGGAGGGGCTCAGGAAAACCCCTTCAAACAAACTTCGTAGTCTTAGCCCACCAAGTTTTACAGTTGGCACAATGTAGTAAGCAAGGTAACCTTCTCCTGCCATTCACCAAACTCAGACTTGTCCATCAGACTACTGCATAGACAAGCATTTCCACTGCTCCAGAGTTCAGTGGCGACGCACTTTATACCATTCCATCTGACACTTGGCATTGTGCTTGGTGGTGTAAGGCTTGCATGCAGCTGCTCAGCCATGGAAACCCATGCCATGAAGGTCCTGGTGCACAGTGTTTGTGCTGATGTTAATGTCAGAGGAGGTTTGAAACGCTGGAATTATTGAGTCAGAGCATAGGTGAGTTTTACAAACTACACGCCTCAGCACTCAGCAACCCTGCTCTTGAACTTTACGTGGTCTGCCACTTCATGGCTGGGCCCTAAATGCCTCTACTTTCCATTAATAGCACTGCCAGTTGATGTTAGAATATCTAGGAGGGAAGAAATCTCATGAACTGACTTATTTAGACAGTGGCTTCCTATTACAGTGCCAACCCTCGAATTCAGTGAACTCTTTAGAATGTTTGTAAAGGCATGGCTAGGTGCTTGATTCTAAACCACCTGTGGCAATGAGACTGAATGAAACACCTAAATTCAATGATTAAGAGGCATGGCCCATTACATATAGTGTGTAAGCCACAAACCAAGGAAAATCATAATAGATTTACTACAGGTTACATTTTCCTTTGTTTATAATTATGTGTGGATGTATTTATTGTTGCATTTTTGTACTAGGGAATAACTTTAGAAGAAACAAGAATCTATGTAAAGCTGCACATACTTAAGGTGACATATACTTGGCTGGAACAAGGAGAAAGATTTTTAATAAAAGAGGTATAGACAGGTGGAGAGACGGAGCAAGGGGGGGGGGGACTCATTGAGACGTGAGAGCGCACTTTCTAGAACTCACTTCTAGCGAATGTTTGGTAGGAGTCAAAAGAAGCCATGAACAAAAAGTTCTGAGCTTGAGATGCTGGAACAGAAACAGAGAAAAAAATAAAAAAAAATGAAGAAAAAAAAACAGGAACAAGGATGCAAATGAGAGAGAGAGATGAGGAAGAAGAGAGAGGGAGATGTTTGCTTGAGAAAAGTTTCTGTTGACCTGAATATGGCTGCGTTGTTCAGCTTTGTTCAAAGAGGAAAAGAAGTCTCTCTCCATAGCTGCTTAGTTAGTTTGCACTTCTCTGTATGATGCGGCTACAAGTTTCAGCTTAATGTGATACGCTCATCTGCTGCATTGTGTTGTATGGAATCTATCGAGCTCAGCAGGAGCACAGCAGCGAAGGAGATGAAGGGTGTGTATATGTGTGTGTTTATGAGGAGACAAGCGTAGTGTGTGCCTGTGTGTGTGTGTGTGTGTGTGTGTGTGTGTGTACGTGCTCTTTGCAAATGCCAAGGCATCCAGCGTGCCTCCATCCCGTGTCTCTGTGGTTATCCGGGGTGTGATGTGTACTGGATGTGACACAGACGCTGCAGCATTCTGGACCGCCTCCGGACAGCGGGATGAGCGCGTGTGAGTGTGTATGTGTGCGGATGATGACAAGGACGCAGTTACCTTCAAAGTCCCATGATGCCAGCTAACTATTCAAACAAGGCTCTGCATCTCTACCTGCCACCTCCTGTCTCTCTGCCTCTCTTGCTCTCCCTCATAAGCCTCATCAGTGTGGCTTTACCTTTCTCTTCCACCACCTCTTTTTTCCTCACCCCTCTTTCTCCCTCCCTCTCTCGCCATATGGAACCTATTACAACCGTTGTCGTTTCTCACCACCAACATTCCTGAGGGCTTTCCACCGCTCGCTGACTTTACATCAACCTTGTGCTCCTCTTTCCTTGTTCACACTGTTCTTCATAGTTGGCCTATCACTTGTTTTTTCTTCTCCTCTTTTTCTTTATAACCTTCTAATATCCAGTTTCCCTCTTTTTCCCCTCCTTGCATGTAGGTAACATGTATGCGATATTCCAGTTTTAGCCATATGGATGCAATAGAACAAAGCGTAAAGGAAAATGCTCGCCATACCCCCCTGTTGCCATATTATTTTTTAGAATTGTGCTGTTTTACACATTTGTGTTTCTGCTAAATCCAATCATCAGTCTCCTTTTAGCTCTGTTTTGGTCTCCACCAACTCCTAGGGGAGCTGCTTGAGGTTTCCCTGTTTCAGCACGTCTCAGCTCAGGGACTCTGTCCCTCTGATGTTGGTGCCACTGCTCACTTTGACAGATAACTAAACTCTTTTTAAGAGTTGTAAAGTCTGCATTTCAAGGCTGGAGGGGTTTCCATTTGCTGTTAAAGTTCGTTTGCACTCACCTTTTACTTCTCCTGACACTCACCGGCTAGGTTTAAGCAGTAAAAACTTCATACCGGCAGAGTCTGAAGCAGGACACAGCACATGAAAATCAGTTCAAAAGGTTTATTCACAAGCTCAGAATGTGCAGCGGAGGCCCCAGAGGTGATGGTAGAGAGGAGATCCATGAGCAAGGTTGCTGGAGAGTGAGCAGCCAGGAAAATCAGACCGGAGAGCAAGAGGCTAGCCGGCACACGCAGGGAATCAGGGTTGGTAACTTGTAAAACACACTTAGAGAGAAAACAAGTTTCGCTAGAGAGCCTGAATGGAAGATTCCAACAAGGAACCTTGGAGAAATCTGTAGGAGAGTGAGAGGGAGGGCCGGTCCTTAAATACTGCAGGCAGGTGATGAGGGGACTGAGGCGCCAACTGATAATCAAGTAGAAACCATAGGTAGCCATGCCTTTAGGGAGCACATCGACATAGGCAAAGAGAGGACACAGAGAGAGACAGATAGAGAGGACAGGGAGGAACCACAACAGGAAGGAAAAGATTGTGGCTTATGTTAGAATGTGCACATTCACACCATTAAATGTACATGTTTAAAAATTATGCTTACCCAAATTTAAATGTGGAGCAAAGAGGGCCTTAATGAGCATTTTTAGCTCATCTGGTTGATGGACTGATGAGCGATGGCGAAGCCTCCATTGTCGGTCCATCTGTCCATCACAGTTCACAAGAATTGCTACTCCTTCTATGGTATTGGGCAGAATTTAATCAAACTTTCACACAGTGATCACCTAATTATTCTTCACCCAAATGTGCTTATGTCTCTACCATCTATACATAAATGCCGGTATTAGGTTTATTTATGGCACGATAATGTCTTAAGCTTGGTTACGGCTGGTGAAGAACTAGGGCCGTTGTCCTGGATACAACGGTTTGCGAGCCTCCTTGAGGTCTCGGTGGATTTTAATTCTCAATCTGTGCAATGCAGTCAAGCAGTGACAAGAAAACCAATCACTTTCTTTCTGTACCTCACAGAACACAGCAACCCATGAACTGTGATGTTCTGTTATGTGATGAGTTGCCAGTGGGACCCTCTCACTGTTGCCATAAACTTAGTGTGTCACCAACCCAAACGGACACCTTTGTAACAACTTTGACAACATTGCCGAATTTGATGTTTCTGTTCAATAGCTGGTTTGCTCTTCAGAAAAGAAAATGAGTGTAGGATAAAACATCACCGATGCTACTTTCTTGAGAGCCAGAGATGCTTTTGTTTTTCTAAAGGCTACAGCAATATTTTTTTAATGTATGTTTTTGTATCAGTTTTCCACATCAAATTTACTCTGCTATCTTTGGAAATGCCTGGATCGCCACGAGAATCCAAAATAAATCCGCTGCCTGGCATTTGTGCCGAGCTGAGGAAGATGAGCTTGTTTGGCACTGCTGAAGATGAAATGTTTACACCCAACTATACATGTGATATATATTGTTAAAGATAAAACAAAAGTTCTTGGAAGGAAAGCGAGCTTGTAAGATTCATTCTCTCTCTTCTACTCCCCTTCCTCCCCCCCCCCCCCCCCCCCCCCCCCCTCCCCTTTCCCCCTTCTCCCCCCCCCCCCCCCCCCCCCCCCCCGTCAAACTCACATCCATTTCACCATTTCATCCATAATAGAAATGTTCAGAGGTATCTGGGCCATGCCTTGTAGAGAGAGACTCAAACTCTCATCAATTTACATTATAGCTCTCTCTTCCCCCCCTCTGTCTCTTCCTAACCCTTTTCTGTCTCCCTCTACCTCGTACAAATGCGTCTCTATCTCTCTCCAGCTCTATACACACAGTCAAAGACCACTTTCTGCAGCTCTTCTCCAGGGTATATGGTTCTTTAATGAAGACAGTAATAATGATTATGGATATTTTAAAACCGTCTGTCTGCCCTGTGCACTCATGGAAGCAGAAGCTGTAGTGTCTGCATGCAAAAGGTCCTGTCGGATGATGTGGGATTTCAAATGACTGAATTATAATCATTGGTCATTATTTCCTGCAACAGCTTAAGATGACAAATAATGTGTCAAAAGTTCAGGAATTATATTATTTCCTTTACTACAGAAGCTGCAGCGGGAAAGCCATGAGATTTTATTTTAATATAATACTCTTAAATGGGTATTTGTGTCTGTAGAAAAACACAACCATGCTATTAATTCAGTAGTATATTACCGGATGACTCCGCACACTGGTACTGCTGCAGAAGATAATAGCCATTTTTGATGCAAGGCCTCGAGTTCAACCTGCAAAATGGTTTTCAAACAGCTTGAACATGCACTGAAAGGCCCTTTTCAGTTGCAGAAGTGATCAAAGATGAGGTCAAGATAAAAGAGCACAACATGAGTAACATTTAAAAGCTCCTGAATCATTTATCGCCCGCCTATCAGATGGAGCGGCGGGCTAAAGATGTAGACGTGCAGAGGACGACGGGTCAGTTGGATGGAACTGCGCAGGGGCGGGCCTGGGGTTCCATGCCGCTACTGTACTATAATGGGACAGCTACGTCTCCTAATGCTAGTTTATGGAAGCAGCAGGTCTGCGCACACTGAAGTCATTAAAACTCATCGATTTTCAGCTCATTTTCAAGTGTGTTCCACGAGTCCCCCCCCCCACACTCCCCTTTCCTGTGACAGGAAAAAAAAAAATCCTGTAAACACCTCTGGAACTGTGGTTCATCCAAATACGTGCAAAAGAAAGATTGCACATTAGGTGCACTTTCTTGTTCTATATACTCCTGACCATATGTTTTACATTATGTACTGTTGGTGTTTCTGGAGTTCTGATTGCTACAGCAGAAGAGTGGAAAATGATAGCTGATCCTTCTCTGTGTGGGTTCTCTACAGAAAAAAAAAAAAATCTTCATCGTAGCAAGTGATTTAATCCAGCATTGAGGCTTGAAATAATATTTTCCCTAAAGTGGGTAATTCAGTCTGTCAGTGGAGTGAGATAATTTTGCATTTCCAAATCTTTTAAATCGTTTTATTCATACCTGAGGAACATTTTTTTTATTCTTTCAAGACTTTAATGCTTGTTTGATAGAAAATTCATTAAAGTGCATTGGGAGGAAAATTAATTAGACTTCACTGAAACTTTCGCGTGTTTTCATCAGGTTTAAAGATTCTATGTGCATGCCATCTTCAAAATGGACGTTTTCCGCTCCGTGTGTGTGTGTGTGTGTGTGTGTGTGTGTGTGTGTGTGTGTTTGCTCATCATGGCATACTTTGGAAAGCACCTCTCCAGCAAATGAGACCCAGTGGATTTACATTAGACAGCTACTAGATGGCCTGCAGGTGCTGCAGCTCAGTGCGTGCATGCCGCGTCCTATACAGTGTGTATTCCTCCCGTAGGCGATCGGTTTGCTGCTCTTTAGTGTGCGCGATCCCCCGCCGTGCGTCTGACAGCATGTGTACATTAATGGCGAGGGCGGGTGAGGTGGGGGGGGCCTCACTGAGGGCCCCTGTGTGTGTGATTACACTGTGTATACCATGAGATTAGTGCAGACAGCTTTATGCACGGGGCCCGCCATAAATCTCCGCCCGCCACAGAACCCAATACCGCCATCGTTTATTATTCTCTAATAGATCGGCCCTTTGCCGTCTCTCCTCAGCTTCCCGCTCTCACCAGGTTGCGGTTAGCTCAAGGACAAAACCTCCTCGGAGGATGGAGGAGGTTAAAGTTTAGAAGAGTTTCGAGTAAATCCTCCACACTGATTTCATTTTGGTTTGTTTTGCGCTCGCTGCCAGCTTCAGTGTCTGCTCCCATTCTTTTGCGGCCTTAGCCTTTTGTTTTTTTCCCCCCACATTCGTACAGTCGCAGTCTGTCCAGCTCCTTTGCTTTCTCTTTGTCCTTGTGTGTTTGTCCTGATGCTTTATCACTTGGAATCCCACCTCTTCTCTCAGTTCTTTCAGTATCCAGTTGGATTTTTCTCTCATGGACTCTTCCCACACCCCACCTTCCCCTTCATACTCTCAAGTTCAAACACACACACACACACACACACATATTTTGAACACACCCGATCCCCTTGTCCGCCCCCTCCTCTGGCAGCACCTGTGTGCCTGACTTTGGTCTGGACATGGCTCAGGTTGCCTCTCTGGAATCTGGGAAATGTTCGAGCTGTCCGATGTGCCGCCTGGAACAGGTAGAACAGCAGACGACATGCATGGACAAGGGTGGAGAGAAAAGACACACACACATGGAAGACACTTAAAAGTATGCAGAGGACTGGAGCTGCCTTTGCGTCGCCTCTTGGTGAAAAGCTTATAAGTGGCTGCTGGAGTGGAGGATGGGAAGCAGGAGGTGTAAGAGGTCGGTGGAGGTGGTGGGGGGGGCGGAGGTCAGCGAGACTGACACTTGAGTCTTCTCAGCTCAGCTCGGGGGTCGCGGAGGGGCGACGCTTGGGTTGAGAAAATGATGTTTCTGCTCTCATAAAAAGAAGAAAAGAAGAAAAGATCGTCATGCTCACACCTCCCCTCCCTTTCTCTCTCTCTCACTCTCCTCATCTCCTCTACTCCCGGCTTTCTCCTTTCTCCTCCCCCACCCCCGTCGGTGTCACCTCTGGCCCCCTCCAACCTCCCACGCCATGTTTCAAAGTGTGGCCACATGAATGGCTCTATTGTTAACGGCCGAGAAAAAGGGGAAGGAGAGAGACAGAGCAGAGGGAGAGTGGACAGCAAAAGAGATGAGAGAGAGAGAGAGAGAGAGAGAGAGAGAAAGTGTCTCTCTGAGAGCAAAATGTGGCCAAAAAGAAAAGAGTAAAGGGAAAACGTAATGTTGCTCAGGGCTGTCTCTGAATGGGATGATTTATTTAGATGTGCTCACAGATGAACTCCATAAAGTTGTTTATAAGTTCACCTCACTTCACTTTTCCCTCTCCCTCCTCTCCTCTGTGCTTCTCCTCTGGAAGTTTAACAGCCTCGTGGCACCTCTGAGCTCTCAAACTAACCTGCCCTTTCTGCCTCGACTCTGCGGTGCATTTCTAACACATCCAGTTCATAAAAAAACACAGCGCAAGTCGTGTTTGAATGCAGCGCGGGGCTTGCTGACACCAAAGGCCTCACGCGGAGGATGGGAAAGGCGAGATCTGAGATAAATACACAGTATTTTTCCCCTTTACCACATGATTAGATTGGAACAAGGTCTCCCTAACTCCATCCTGTTTACACTGCACACAAACACCATCATTCACTCGCACACACCGGGTTAACCTGGGTTAACTCGGCAAATCTGACACCCCGAACATGGAGCCTATCAGAAAATTGAGTTCTGTCGCAAGAACGGGCTGGAATTCATTCTCCGTCTTTCCGTCCTCCTCCTATTGCTCTCATTTGTCTTTGCCTCCTCTTCCCTGTTATATTTTAAGATCCCATCCTCTGCGGGTTGCTGGTGCCTGTTCTCCCTTTCCACTTGTTCTCCACAGGTCTTTGTTGTCACCGCATACCCCGCCTAACATGTTCAATACCTTTTTGTCCGCACTCCTTTTTTTCTCCCTCCCTCACATCACTGATTTTTTTCCCCCTCTTTTCTTCCTGTCTTTCTTTTTCAAGCTCTGCACCTGCCCAGTGGCATTTTTACCTCTCAGAGCATTCCCCTCTGTGTGTGTTTTCTCAGCCACTCTGCAATGCAGCTCAGCTCTGACTCAGGCTACCATCAGATACCACTCAAAGAATGCGTCACGCAGGAAGCAAAAGGTGCTTGTTGTTGTCAAGGTGTGCACGCACGTGTGTTCATGTTGAGGAAAATCGTGTGTTTGAATGTGGGTACACCTTTTGTGTTTAGCAGAAGGGCATTCGTATGGGCCTCTCTTTGGGTGCGTGTTGAATGGATTTTTCTGATTAGGGTTTGCTACAGAAGCCTCAGGAAGTACCACCACGTTTAGGATTGTTGCTCTATAAATGGCGCGAGTGCATGTGTTCACCAGTCTGAAGCCGACAGGAAGGTGAAATATGCGTGTGTGTGTTGAGTGAAGCTGAGTGCCTGCCTCTCCAGTCTAAGTGTTGCCTGATAACCCCGAGTGACCTGGGTAATGAGAAGTGGAACAGTGGCTTCCCAGCAGGCCTCTGGGCCTGCCTCTGCTAAAGCTCCTCTGCCGTTCAGTCTGGATTCCGAAGCTTCCCTCCAGTGTACGCCGCAAGCCAAACACACCGAAAGATAGAACTTACATCTCAATTTTTTTTTTTAGCACATTGCTAAGAGGTTGTTACAGTGCCTGCCTACATTGTGAAGGAGCATGTAGTCATAAAACACACATGCCAAAAGAAGCACATCAATGAAAAAATTCTTCTTTCTCAGAAGTTGTAATAATTTGCTTGAGCAACTATAGTTGTTTGACCTTCCTTACATGAATAGCTGTGCATCCCTTACTGTAGATGATAATCGCCTTTTGCCTTCAGAACTGTCTTAATTCTTCATGACATAGATTCAGCAAAGTGCTGGGAACATTCCTCAGAGATTTTGGTCCATATTGACATAATAGCGTCACACAGTTGCTGCAGATTTGTCAACTGCACATCAATGGTGCGACTCTCCTGTTCCACCACATCCTGTGTGGAGGCCATGTGAGTACAGCGAACTCACTGTCGTGGTCAAGAAACCGGTTTGGGGTGATTTGAGTTTTGTGACATGACACGTTATCCTGTTGGATACAGCTATCGGAGGACGATACTGTGGGCATAAAGGGAAGGACGTGGCCAGCAACTGTACTTAGGTAAGCTGTGGTGTTTCAGCAATGCTCAATTGGTGACAAGGAGCAAGAAGTGTGCCAAGAAAATAACCTCCACACCAGTACATCCCCTCCACCAACCTAAACCGTCAACACAAGGCAGAATGGATGCCTGCTTTGATGTTGTTAATGCCAAGTTACGACCCCAGTTTGGCAGCAGAAATCGAGACTCATCAGACCAGGCGACATTTTTCCAATCTGCTGTTGTTCATGTTTGGTGAGCCCATATGACTCATACAAAAGTCTCACTCTCCTGTTCTTAGCTGACAGAGGTGGCACTTGGTGTGGTCTTCTGCTGTTGCAGCCCATCTGCTTCAAGGGTTGATGTGTCGTGCATTTAGAGATGCTCTTCTGCATAACTTATTTGAGTTTCTGTTGCCTTCCTATCAACTCAAAGCAGTCTGACCATTCCGTTGACTTCTGGTATCAGCTGGGCTCTTTAACCCACTGAACTGTCTCTCACTGAGTATATTCTCTTTTTGGACCATTTTCTGTAAACCCTAGAAATGGTTTTGTGGAATTATACCAGTGGATCAGCAGTTTCTGAAATACTCAGACCAGCACAACTGGCACCAACACCCATGCCATGTTCAAAACACCTTTTTTTTTTCTCTTTCTGATGCTCAGTTTGAACTTCAGCAGGTCGTCTTGACATTGTCTACAATTCTAAATGCATTGAGTTGCTGCTATATGAAGGACTGATTAGCAGGCCATCACGAAATCTGCGGTCACAAAAACCTCTGCAGAGTTTCATGATGCGCTTGTTGATAGGCAAATGTTTGCCATTTCCACATCTCTGTCACTGGTATATGTTGCTGTGACTTGTTGTGAAATTTTCATAATGAAATTCAGTTTTAAATTCAAAAGCTTGAGTAAATTGGTGTTTATTTCAGCCTGTTGTAATATTGAGAAAAATTTTTTTCAATTAATTGTTTCCTGGTATCCCCTGTAGCGTAGTGGTTCGCACATTTGCCTTCCCAGTGAAAGATCCCTGGTTTGATTCCAGGTGAGGAAACAAGCCCCTCTCACCATGGAGAGTTGCGTCAGGAAGGGCATCCAGCGTAAAACATCTGCCAAATTACCATCGTGAATTAATCTGCTGTAGTGAACCCTTGGTGGGGAATATAATGGAGCAGCTAAAAGGTACATTCATAGTGTTGATAATGGAACAAGCAAAAAAAAAACTCTGTAGAATTTTATAGATTTTTTCCCCAGATCAAAACTATGACAAATCTGCAGATTCCATTTGGACCTACTGATTAGATATTTAATAAAGTGACCAGGGAGTGTATGTTTGCGCGGTAGGTCTAACAAAATATGTTGTGAAATATGTTGGATCCAAAATTTCTGGAGCTTAACACACTAGCGGCTCTCAAAATCACTATATTTTACTTTCAATAGGCAGTGCTAATTTGCTGGGAAATCCATTTAATCTGCACAAAAACAAGAAACACATTGTATTACATATTGGAAAAAAATTGTGCTAGATCATTTATGAGTTTTCAGTCCTGCCTAATTTTGTCATGAATGGCTTTGATTTTTGTGTTGGCTTCCAAAGCCTTGATAAGCAATGATTTATGTGTTTGTGAAAGGTGTGCAGAGCATTTTTTTAATTAACAAATGAAACTGTCACCCGATGCTTATGTGAGAGCGGCAGTATGCAGTTTGTCTCTACTTGACAGAGCGGTTATGTAACATGGTTCATTGTCTTTGTGTGCTTTGTGATCCTGTATTGTTTATTTTTAATACTCAAACGGTTGTCTGACAGCAGAACAGAGAGAATAATTAAGCAGGTTTTAGCGCTGTGACTCCCAAGTGTTCGTGTGGATTTGTTGGAAACAGAAAACAGCGTCTGAGTCAGAGGTAACAGAAAATGGGCTCTTTAACATTACAGGCATTTGCTTCCTCCCACATCCATATCAAAGTGTCACTTAAGATTCAGCGAGAATGCTAACAGTAGAATAAATCCAGCAAGTCTCCCCTTCCATTTGAACTTTTACTACTATAAACACTTTCCTTCTTTCTGTCAGTGGTGACATTTATTTTAACCTGAGGTAGATGGTGCACTTCTTTCTGTTTTCCTTCTGTTAGCCAGGCATGCTAGCATGAAACGTTAAAGTCATTGTAGGCCTCAGGCCTCAGAGCTAAGTTGATAACTCATAGTATTTGGCTTTATCAGCAAGAGATGGCCCTGTGCTGTGAGGGGGATGACATAGACTTAGTCATTTGTTAAGTTTATGCCCTTGCGAATGCCGTGTTTCGTATTCTCTGCTGTGTGCAGTCACAGTTAAGCCCGCCAGCCTTCGTACGGCAGCAGCGCTTTTCATGTAGGTCGACTTAATCTCAATTTTCATGCAAAATATTTCCTCAAAACCCGCTCAGTGTTTACCCCGGGAAAACCATTTAACAACATTAAGACCATGCAACAACAAAGCTGTTCCTCGAAAGCCACGGTAATGTCATAATAATAATGATAATCAACCTTACTCAACCATACTTTGGCGCAATTTATTCTCACTTTCGGATTAGGATTGCGTCAGGCTGAAGGTTTCCCCGTAGATGGCAGGTGTCAAAACCGTCAGAGAAACTGTGGCTCCCTCATTCTAAGGCAGATGACAGAGTGATACCAAAGCAGCTAATTAGTAAACTAATTAACTGTACATACCTGAGAACTGGCATTGGCAGCTTTGTCAATCTGCAGCGAAAATTGTTTGCCCGTTCCTCACTTTAAGAGTTGAAAGACAAAAAGAAAATGAGCTCAGAGAGAAAATGTGCATTGCAGAGAAAAAAAAGTAAAAATAAATGTAATCTAAATGCTATTCTGCAGTTTTGAAAGTAACAGTGTTTGAGCTACATTTTTTCACACGTGTGCATAAAGTGAAAAGAGGTGTTTTTGCAACATGAAAGGAGGCACATGCACTCTCAAATTAATTATTAACTAATTTAGTTCATAAGTTTTCCTCTTCAAATATTTTTCCTACTAAGTACTAATCGTTGGGTTTGGGTGTTTCATTCAGTCCCATTGCCACAGGCTTATAAAATCAAACACCTAGCCATGCAGTCTGCCTTTATAAATGTGTGCGAAAGTATGGGTTGTTGTGAAGAGCTCACTGATATTGAGA
>VUQH01006851.1:4513-26088 GCA_015106775.1 Etroplus canarensis | reverse complement strand
CCAGGCCATATATATATATATATATATATATATATATATATATATATATATATATACACTACCAGTAAAAAGTAAGTGGTGTTACAAAAGCACCAGAGTCAGGAACATGTTGAAACTAATTAGGTCAACTGGCAGGAGGCCATAATGTGATTGGGTATAAAACGAGCACCTTAGACAGACAGAGTCTCTCAGAAGTAAAGATGGGTAGAGGTTCAGCAATCTGCCAGAAACTGTGCTTACAAATTGTGAGGCAATTTTAGAAATATGTTCCTCAATGTAAAATTGGAAAGACATTGAATTTTCCATCATCTCCAGTACATGATATCATCAAAAGAATCAGAGGATCTGGAGATCTCTCTGTGTGCAAGGGACACAGCCAAAAACCAATACTGGATGCTTGTGATCTTTGAGCCTTCAGGCAGTACTGCATTCTGTCATGGAAATCACTGCATGAGCTCAGGAAAGCTTTCAGAAATGGTGGTCTGTGAACACAGTTTGCTGTGTCATCCACAAATATAGACTATACTTCACTATGGCCAAGCATGTCCAAACATTTGACTGGTAGTATATATTATATGCTTTCCAAGATTTTAAATTGTGTATTAGTATCACTATACTGCTAGGACAAAAACATATATTCTTTTAGATGTACCACTTCAGCAAAACTGAGCATGCACCTCATTTTATAGAGCCTATGATTTAGTATACTGAAAGCAATGGGAATGTCAGGTTCTGTTAATTAAATATCAGTCATTTTAATTAAATCAGCTTTTTATCACTGAGGCAGACCGCTGGGCCAGAATTGAATAAGCAAAGTTGGAAAGGGCAATTCAACCTTAATGGCTTAATCTTTTGGAGGCCAATGAAAGCCAGCATTTATCGTAAGGAAACAGTTTGTTCATAAATTACTTGGCTTAATGTCAGCAACAGTAAGGGCCACTTGTTTTTTCTTTTCAGTCTGTCTTTCTCAGCATGTGTAGGGTAGCTTTATTTGAAGAAAAAAGGTGTGACGGATAGTTTGATAATTCAAAAAACAAGTATTCTTAATAGGAGAGCTATAAAATAATGTAGTAATAATAAAATTAATTTAAAACAATGCCTTGGAGATTTTTTAAAATCATTCAGATAAACTGTATTTAATATCTATTGGGTAGACATGTTTGTCTTAGTTATTAAGAGAAAGCTAACTACTTCTAAAATCAGTGATAACTTCAATGATATTATGTTTTATTTGGCATTATACAATGTAAATGTAAGGCACTGATTTTTATTATGTTACTTTTTGCAGCTTTCTGCAAATACAGCTTTTACTTCATAATTCATGGGAAATGAAGCAAGCTTTGGAAACCATGTTTCCATATGCACAATTGTATACTTTTAAGTGGCATGGGTGCCACTTCAGTTTAGTTTAATGAAATCATTATCTTTAATAATAACATAATAATTTACACAGTAGCATCACTGTGCATTACACACTATGTATTTGTCACTGGGAGGTTTTGATTATTGTGACACTCTGAATCTTCCTGTAGATAATGTGCAGCTATATGAATATGAGATATGTGACAGCTTGTTTGCATGCCTCTGTGTATATTTCTGAGTGTGTGTGTGTGTTTGTCTGACCGTGGGGATGCATGTTGACAATGTGTCTGCCAGAACACATTTTGTGTGTTTCATTGTGTACACTGCAGGGTTCTAGCTGTCTGAGTGGATAAGGCTCAGTGAAAGGACAAATGCTGCAGTGAATATTACACACACACAGAGAAAGGCCGTGGGTGCTTTACTATAATAGACAGTGGCTAATGAGAACTGGAACATAGAACAAGACATATAATATAACAATATTATGCAACGTATTATCATTAATGAGGAATCTACTTAACTGTTGTAGAAGGATCACCAGGCATGGTTATTAAATTCAGACCCAGAATTCTGTCATCTTGATTCACTCAGTACACTTTTAATTTAATTCTGTCACATAATATAACACATTCAGCCTGGCTGTAGCCTTTTCTACTGTATAAAAAAACACATAAGACAACAATCATTTCTGCTTGGTAGTTTCATGTCCTGTCCTGTTCAGGTGATTTGGTGATCTTTGAACTTTTCTCAGCACTGAAACAGAATTATTAAATTTCTGAATGTATTTTTTCAAATATACAAATATAAACCCAAACAAAAAGTCCTGAATTGTCCTACTCAGAGTAAAACAACGACCTCACCACCTGCAGATCCCGAGCAGTTTAGGAAAAAGCCTTGGAGCACAGAATTAAATGATGAGACCAGAAATCTTACACAATGGTTCCAGTCACCTTTTTCAATAAAACACAGACTTTCCTATAAAGGCTGACTGAGTAGCAATCACATGGGTTCATCTATTCTGTTCATCACAGGAAATTTCCCAACATGGAAGAGAACTTTTCACGACAAATATCGTAAACGCTTTAATGTGGACAGAAACAGTGGATAAGAATATTAAGCTCTGTTAACATTTAGCTCAAATTAATTTGAAATTTGACTGTATTTTTTCTTCCACCCTGAGGCATAGGACTTGCTCCTCAATAAATACAGTTTGAGTAAAAATAATACTGAGATACAAAACATGATAAGGTTTCAAACAGTAAATGTGGTTACATGTGTGGCAAAGACTGTAAAATGTGAGGCAGATGAATTGCATCAGTAAATGCGTTGTATGTGGGTTAACAAAAGAGAACTGTGTAACAGCTGGCATTAAAGGGACTTGAATCTGTCCTTAGAAAAATATAGACACACTCATACTTTGTTAGGTTTGTGAGTTTTTAGTGTCACTTTTAAGCAGTTAAACATAACAACTGCATGCAGCTTTGTGGCCTGTCATTTTTCTATCCCAGTGGTTTATGGCTCACATTAACAGTGTGAAAACAGTGTACACATACTCTCACCAAACAGTACTCCATCAGCTCAGTACTTCACAATCCCAGCATTTTTCTAGCTTTGGTTGTCACAACACTTCAAGTGTCATGCAGCCAGAGAGTAAATTGAGTTCTTCACGTCCCAATTCTGAACAATATCAGAAAGCATTAAAGTCAGCCATTAGTGGTGCCCTGTGGTGTTTTTGACATTAAGCAATTCTATGAGCTCCTTTCCAAACACACATGTGTGCGTACACGACAAATGCATGTGGGTGGCATGACATACAGCCTTATCAGTGGTGGTAAACATTCCCCTTCATCTACATGTGATGGCAATGCATTAAACAACACAACAATGCATAAGCAAAGACATGGAATAAGTTGCCCATTTACTAACAAACATCAATGAAAAGAGCATTTGACATAAAAGTCAGCTATGTATGTCTCTAATGAGGGCCAAAGACTTTAATTCTTAAGGATGCAGACAGAGTGGTGAGTAAAACTGTATGTAAATATAACTGTATGATAAAAACTCCACAGGGTGCCTTTAATTTCCATTAAGCTCTCTCATCGTGTATAGGATCTCTGCCAGCTGTAAATAGTATGGATATTGTGCGAACAAGCGGGTACTCTTTTAAATGTACTGATGCTGCGGTGGCGAAAAACCCTTCCTCCTGTGGCTCCTCCCAGCCCCCTCCTCCTTGAAGCAAGCTGCTTTGCTCTCTCCTCTGCATTGAAGAAGTCTGTGGTTGCCCTAAAGAATTCCAGTGAAGCTCTGTGGCTCCAGTTGATCCCATGGCTCTCCAGCCCTCTGCTTGGTGCTGCCACAGAGCCCTCTGCACCCAAAGCATCAGCAGTACTCCCTTCAGACTGGGTGGAGAAACCACAATGGCCTCCATGGTCAGTGAGGAGGAGAAAAAAATGTGGGTTTGTCTCAAAAAGTTCCAAGGGCACCGTGGATTGGGTGTCTCCACGAACAGGATCATCCTGAGCACACACACTCAAAACAGGAATAGCAACTTCATCCACATCTCTTAAAGGTTCATTACGTTCCCAGTAAGCATCCCAGACACCTGAAGTATTACTGCTACTGCTGGTTCCTGTTGGTGCTGTAGGTGTAGAGTCCAGATGTCCAGTCTGACAAAACAATGCTTCCTCTAGGCCACGCAAAGAGCAACTGGAGAACAGGGTGTCTGTTTGCATGGTTTCAGCGAGCACGGTCCTGTACCTATGCATACAAACCCACATACACAAAATAGGATACACGCAGACATGTAAACAGAGACAAGTGAAAAACAGCAAATCAATTTTAAAAAGCTGCATGGGTCTTATATTACTCAGTGGCCTTGATCTGAGAAACTTTACCTGGGTCACGATGTCTCTCAGAATCAATGACTCGAAACTGAGCCATCTGTTGCTACAGAAACATGATTGTTTACCGAATTGTCAGCACCTCTCCAATTAAAGGGTCGCGAGTACTTGTTTGTCTGTCTGTCTAAAAGACTCTTTTACAGTATCTTCTTTTTAGCCAACAAAATTTCATAATCTTCCTTCTTAAAGGATATTATCATATGGCATACTTCATACAACAGCCTCATTAAGCTCTGTCAAACAAGCCCCAAGTACAACCCAGCTCATAAGCTACAACATAAGATGGTATATTAAACCAGAGTTTATAAAACAAGAATTTTATTTAAATAACTAGATAGAGCAAGTTAAGAGGACTGACACAGACTATGCTAACATAAACCACTGTATTTAAATGCACCTTCGGCTGCTCCCTTGTATTCTCCCCAAGTGGTCGCCACAGCGGATTAATCTGCATTGGTATGTACAATGCATATACAATGTATACCACTGTATATGAGGAGCTTTCATTGTCTTGTGACACAGTGCCCTTATGCTTGTCATGACTGTACTTAATCCTGGCCCGAGCTGAATAAAATTGTTCCGGGACTGAATTCAGGAAATGTTATAGAATTTATTTTGTCTCCTGTTATTCCTCACACTTAAATTCTATTACCAAATGCTCAAGTTAACTGCTGACATCAGGAAGTACAGTAATATCTCTAAGAATGTGTCAGGATGGACAGCAGATAATTAAATAAGTTAACATTATTTTACGGATGACTTATTTACAATTTTGGTTTTTCCTTTGCAGTAGTGATGTGGTTTAACATGTATTTTAATGAGTATCATAAACAATATAAACAGTAGCCAAAACTAAGACCCAAGTAGAGTTAGCATCACTTTGCCAATCACGCTGTCAATAACTGATCCATGCCTGTATACAATTAAAAGTTTTAGGACAGGGACACGTTTTTTGGTAATTTTGCCTTTGTATGAAATCACAGTGGATTTTTAATCAAACAGTCAAAATACAGAACTTCAGCTTTAACAGACAAAAATATTGCATTAATTGTTTAGTAATTATATTTTAGCGGCTCAAACATAATGAAACAATTCACTAAGGATCAGTTTCATGGTCAGGTAAGGCCTGTTCACTCCTTATACCATGACAAACTAAGCAGATAAAACATCTGGATCTGATTCCAAGTGTTGAACTTGCATTTGGTAGCTGTTCACTGAAACTCTCAACAATGAGATCCAAAGAGATGTTAGTGCAAGAGAAGGAGGCCATTGTTAAGCTGTAAAACCAAAATAAAACTATCAGAGATATAGCAAAACTCTGTTGGAGTGTTTGCAATATAGAACATTATAAAAAAAATAAGGAATGCACTTGCCAGCTGAACAACCTCCTTGAAGCTCATGGGAAAAACAAAGTGGATGATCACACAATTCTTTTCTTGGTTAAAAAAATCTTCACAACATCTAGCCAAGTCAAGAACACAGATGTGTCTTTGGTCACTGTCAAAGTCTGCAATCATGAATGCCTTTATGAATGCAAATACAAACTGTTTACAACAAGGTGCAAACCACTGGTTAGACTCAAGAACAGGAAGGCCAGAAAAGATCTAAAAGAGCCTCCACAGTTGTGGAAAAAAAATCTTTAGATAGATTAAACTATGATTAACTTGTAGCAGAATGATGAGAAGAGAAAGGTATGAAGCAGGAAAGGACCCAATCATGATCTGAAGCATATCACATTATCTGTCAAACATAGTGAAGGCAATGTTATTGTAGGGCCTTGTATGGCTGTCAGTGGAACAGGTTCACTAGTATTTTTTTGATAATGACTACTGATAGAAATAGTAAGGTCAGTTCTGAAGTGTAAATGGCTATATTCTCTAGCCAGATTCAGCCAAATGCTGCAAAATTGACTGGACTATCTTTATATCCACGTGTTCAAAGCTATTTCACTTCAGAGTGCAAACGGATAATGACCCAAAGCATACTGCAAAAGAAACCCAAGTCAGTGACCTGATCTCTACCCAACAGAGCAGCTTTTCAGTTACTGAAGACAAAAGTGAAAGCAAAGAAACCCACAAACAGGCAGCAACTGAAGGGAGCTGCAGCAAAGGCCTGGCAGAGCATCTCAAGTGAGGAAAGAGCATTTGGTGATATCTATGGGTTCTAGATTTATATTTAAAATTATATATCCAAAAATGATTTAAGTTTTTCCCATTACATTTGAGCCTCTGAAAATTGGGGACCATGTGTAAAAATGCAATTGTTTTTCAGACCTCTTGATTTAAAGCTGAAAGCCTGCACTTCAGTCAAACTTTTTCATTTAAAATCCTCTGTGGGGGTGTACAAAGGCAAAAATACAAAAAAATGTGTCATTTTCCTGAAACTAGCTTATACTAATGGTATAAGAACCCATGTTCTTATGCTCCCCTTCGTACCTGCTGAGACATATTTTCTGGTATAGCACCAACGTCCATTGCAGTGGCCAACACAGTCCACACTCAAACCAACTCTGGCAGCGGAACACAGGAGACAGGCAGACAGCCGCCGTCACATAGCTCGATGATCCACACTCCCCCAGGTAGGACAGCAGAAGGCCCGCCCCTGAGCTCTCACTTACTGCATACAGTCTACCTGCAGGTTGGCGGTAGCGAATGTAGCGCACAGCCTCACGCAGATCGGCAGGATCACCAAACTGCTGCAGTTTGAGGGTGGTGAGAGGGGTGCCATTGTGGCTGCGGCGATTGAATACCACTGGAAGGTAGCCATTGGACAGTGCCATTTCACACAACTGTAGCAAAAGGAAGAAGGAATTAATAAATAGAAGGACAGAAGTGGGTCTCAAAAAGTTAAACATTTGCTGACATTAAATAAATTAAATTACGGTTAATTTAAGATGAAGTTTACATACGCAATGTAGTCATCTTTTGTTGCTCTTCTAAAAAGCATTTGAATTAGTGTTGCCTAGTCTCACACACTGCCTCCTTTTAGAACACAGCTGCTATTGTGTTCCATTAAATGTCTTCCCAATTGTAACACCCAAACATGCATGGTATTACTTTTATTATATGGAAAAAGAAATAACTTATCACTGGGGGGAGATAGAACACAGTAAAAGTTAAGTACTGTTCTCTTTTGCTAAACTCTCTAACCCTCCTTAAAGTAAACACTGTCCCACGAGATAGGTTCAACTACCAGCACCCACTAAAAAGAACACAGTGAACATTTTGCCATACCGCTGCATCATAGACCGTTTTCTTTCTCACTTCCATCAATTTGCATATTTCATTAAATAAGGTAATAGGAATAAACAGTTGAGGAACCAGCTCTTGTGAGTTTTGAATCCTGTGCCTTAATAAGTGAACATCAGTGGCAAAACACAGAGAAGCATTCTTGGTTATTTTTAGCATGAGGTTCATGGTGGTGAGAGTTAATTTGCAAGTAAAAACTGTAGCATTTCCTTGCAGAAAAACCCCCTTTATCTTGATAACATATGCCGCCGTACCTCAGAGTTGGCAACATGAAAAGCAAAGAACCAAGAAAACAAACAAACAAACAAACACAACAAAAAGAACAGTAAACCTCAGCTTTCACTCATTTGCTATGTATACTGGGAAGGTGAACTGCAACTAAACTCTGAAAAGGTTTTGATTCAGAGCAGAAAAGAAATGACAAGTGATTTTATAAATTACTTTGAAAAGCTCTCCATGCAGAGAGGGAAAGAAAATGAGAAACTGCTGCTGTCTTGGGTCTGAATATTATCATTAGCACAAATGGCCCATTGCAGTGTCTGGAAGCACAAGGAGAAGATTTGTCTTCCCTCTAAATTTGCAGTGTCCCAAATGCCTCATCTCAACACAAGAGAAGAAAAATGCTCATACACAAGCTTGTGACTCAGAACAATGGTGAGTTCTTTGTCTAATGTACTTTGGGCTGCTTCCTTGTAATCTCCCCAAGGGGTCGCCATAGTGGCTTAATCTGCATCGGTAATTTGGCAGAGATCTTGCGCCAGATATCCTTCCTGATGCAACCCTTCATGATGAGAGGGGCTTATGTCCCCACCTGGAATCAAACCAGGGACCTTTTGCTTGTAAGGTGCATGTGTAAACCATTACACTACGGGGAACACAAATGATGAGTTTATTGTGTATCCTGTGGGAATAGGCTGTTAGATTTGAAATGACCTTTCACTTTAAATCGCAGATATCCCAGTGGATTGCAGGAAGAGCTGCATTAAATATTTACCAGCTAAGAAAACCTGCAGTAGCATTTTTACCACTTTTTGGTTGCCTATATGACAAATGGTTTTACTCTACCAGATACATTACTAGGTCAGTGCTGTGGTGACTTCATATACCAGAACATTATTCATTTACCCATTCATTAACCTCTTCCTCAAAGGAAAGGAGCACATGATACTGTGTAAACAACAAACTGCAATTATTAAGGTGTTATAACTATGCAAACTCAGATTTATGACCATAGTCACTCCTACCTTGTGGCTATTACACTGCACAGCTCCTTCCCTTAATAACTGGACTTTCACCTACTGCCATTCTGGGTTTTCTATATTTCATTTTCTCAACTGTACTGCTATTTTCTTTACTGATATTTATGTATACAGAATGGAGTATAGTATATGAATCCTCCCTGGGGATAAATAAACTATTCTGATTCTGATGAAAGGAAGGAATATTTACACATGAATATAAACAACTCTGAGTTCAGTTCAATTCCCAGTGATATAGAAATACACAATTAGATCTTCCTTACAGTTTCGGCTGCATATGAAAGCTGTGGCTAAACAATGAATGTTCTGGCTTTGAAAGATTGAATTGGGGGAATTGCCCACCTTTTAAAGTATTTTTCCAGTCACATACAGTCACACAGTGTAAACAAGCATCAAACGGTGCAATTTACCCACAGTAATGCAGGCACAATGAGAGATGAGAAAGATCCATCATTCTGTCCTAAGCTCACTAAGGGGATTGCACATTTTTTCGTAGAAGTAGTAACTTTTCTTACTTGGTCATAAATTATTCGGTAAAATCCAAAATTTGTGAAAAGTCCATGTTATACCATTTGCTATGGTAAACAACTTTTTGTTACACTTCTGACCACATTTTTTAATTTCTTAATTTTTATATGCATAAAGATAGAATCAAATAATCTTTCCTTTGTTCTAGATCAAATGTGTACGGTCTAGATTTTTGTGATGTATTATACTGACAATATGTATTTGATTCTGTCAGTGATTTCAATTTAATTGCACAAATATTGGAAGTGAACAACAGTTTCTTCAGCAGTTTTCTGCTGGTGCTGATAAACTGTCAGGTCAGTGACAAATTCCTTTAGCGAGGGCTGCAAACACTGCTCAGCACCCTCAGTACTCACACAACGACAAAGACGTTAATACTAGAAGGCTTCTAAAGGGCAACTATACTCCCATTCAATTAAGAAGGTTACTTGATCAACAGCCTTCCAGAGGCAACAAAGCTCTGTCCTCTATTCAGGTTAATCACTTGCCCAGTACATGTACAAACAGTTGACACTCATTTTAGAAATAAGTTTTTCAGGCAATGTATTGAGATGCTATGATACTACTGCACATACCTTTTTGGTGTTCAGAGTTTCTCTATTTTGCTAACTGCTGACATTTAAATCAGTTATGAAAATCTGGAAAAAGTTGCTGCACCTGTTATGTAATAACCCTAATTTCTGGTATCTTCATTCATTTAACTGCTTGGCAGTTTTCTGACCAATTACTTGTATGAACCTAAATCAAAGCAAACGCCGTTTCCTCTTTAATTGTTCTGAGCACACAAACAGAAGAGAAAGAAAAGCCTGTTTTCTCCCTTCATACAGCATGCAACAATGCTGGGGAAGAGTGTTGATTTTATGATGCAACAGTGTTTTTTTACAAAAACCACTGCAATTATTAACTTTTCGAAATAACTGTAATTCATTTTTAAACTGTAAAGCATCACAGAGAAAAGGGTGAAATAGCTTTGAACACGTGGATATAAAGATAGAGTAAAAAATATGCAGAACTTTATTTTATGAAATACCTATGGAAATGTTCTTTGTTTCCATCCAATCCACGCACCCTCTCCAATTACGCCTTTTAAATAAAGATAAAAATCAGCTCTTTGCACATATATTCATATTTTTTAATACTAAGCCTGTATCAGTAATATTGTGACTATCCTTATAATAGAAAATTCAGTTTTTGAACTGTTTGGCTTCTTTGTGCTGACATGAAACTGTGAAATATGAAAGGAGAAGAGGGAATGGAAAACAGATCCATCATTTGCTTGTTTCTTAGAAAAAGACAGTACAGTATTTGATGAATAGCATGCTCAAGACACTGGCACATTTATATGTTGTTTGCCATATATTTAATACTGCTGGTTATATTTATGATAAACATATTACCAAGCTGTGGATTGTTGAGGTTTTATTACATCCCTCACTGATAGAATCATGACTGTTAATACCAAAATGTCTCCACTTTTACTGAATAAGTGCTTAGCAATTATTCTGACTCACAAGGAATTTGTAAGCTGCAAAGCTGATTTTCAGCAGCAGCAGGGAGAGCTAATCTTAAAAACAAACATTTAAACACCAAAGGGTAGATAATGCGCAATCAATTACAGTTAGGTCCATAAGTTTTGGGACGACAACACTTTCTTTTTAAAATTTTGCCTCTGTACACAACCATAGTAGATTTTAAATCAATCAAAATGTGATTGAAGTGCAGACTTTCAACTCTAATTTGACAGGTTTAACAAAACTATTGCATTAAAAGTTTAGAAATTACAGACATTTTTATACAAAGTCCCTAATTCTCAGAAGCTTTAAAAAGTAATGGAATAAACTAACATAATTTTAATTATAAGGATTGTTTCTAATACTTGGATGAAAATCTTTTGCAGCCAGTGACTGACTGACGTCTAGAACTCATGGACATCATTAAATACTGTGTTTCCTCCCTCGAGATGCTCGCCCAAGCCTTTACTGCAGTTCCCTTCAGCTGCTGCTTTTTGGGTCTCTCAGCCTTCAGTTTTGTCTGCAGTAACTGAAGAGAATGCTCCATTGACTTGAGATCAGGTGACTGACTTTGTCACTGAAGAATATCCAATATTTTTGTCTTGACAAACTCTTGCTTTGTTTTTGCAGTATACTTTGGGTCATTATACACTTCACAATTTATCCTGCTACGTCTATCAGCAGCCACATCATCAATAAACACCAGTGATCCGGTTCCATGGGCAGCCATACATGCCTGTGTCATAACATTGCCTCCACCACGTTTGACAGGTGATGTGGCATGCTTTGGATCATGCAGCGTTCCTTTCCTCCTCAATAGTTTTATCTTCCCGTCATTCAGTTAATCTTGGCTTCATTTGGTCAAAGAATATGTTTCCAGAACTCTTTCAGACTTTTTCTGGCAAAATCTAATCTGACCTTCCTGTTCTTGAGTGTAACCACTGGTTTGCACCTTGTTGTAAACTCTCTTTATTTACATTCATGAAGGCATCTTTTGATTGTAGACTTTAAGAATAGCACATCTACCTCCTTGAGAGTGTTCTTGACATGGCTAGATGTTGTGAAGGGTTTTTTCTTAATCAAGAAAAAAAACTATTCGATTATCCACTTTAGTTGTCTTCTGTGATCTTCCAGGCCTTTTGATGTTGTTGAGCGTGCTGGTGCTTTCCTTCTTTTTCAGAATGTTCCAGATCTCTGTTTTGGCCACTCCTCATGTTTTTAATATCCCTTTTTTTTAAATTTTGGTTTTTCAGCCTAATAATGGCCTCTGTCTCTTGCAACGACATCTCTTTGAACCTCATATCAAGATTGTCAGTGAACTGCTGCCAAATGCAAGATCATCACTTGGAATCAACTCCAGATCTTTAATTTTCTTAGTATGTGTTTGTCATGGAATAATGAACAGACCTCACCTGGTCTTGGAACTGCTTGTCAGTCAATTGTCCCATTATGTTTGAGGCTCTAAAAATGTGATACTATATAAAAAATGTCTTTAATTCCTAAACAGTTAATGCAATACTTTTGTCAAACACCTTCAATTAAACCTGAAAGTCTGCACTTTGATGATCTGACTTGGTGGTGTACAGAGGCAAAATTACAAAAAAGTGTCACTGTCCTAAAACATATCGACCGAACTGTATATTATATTCTATGTAAGTGGTTCTTAAACGGGGTACGCATACCCCTGGGGGTACTTGAAGGCACTACAGGGAGTAGATGAGATTTAAAAACTATATGTATCATTTTAAAAAATAAAATCAGTTCAAAAATCCCTTAAAATAGTTAATAAAAATTCAAATTGTACAAAAGTCCCAAAAGTTCATAAAGTGAATTTTATATTCAGTAGGCTATTCAATTTCATTAACCTAAAAAACCAGTGTCCCCTATCCCAGGATGTTTGACCCAACCTGGCACAAGGCATGACCTGTCAATCACTGCTGCCTTGAGAACAAAATAAAGAGTAAAGAGCTCAGTCCAGTGTAACAATGCTCTTAAGTGGTGACAGTTTTGAACTTTAAGATGCCAGTCTAATTTTTTATCCTTAATCAGAATCAGAATACTTTATTAATCCCAGGGGAGTTGCATTATAGATGCTTAGTTAGATATAAATAAATATAAAATTGAAAGGCAGAAAATGGAGATTAAATAAACATGTCTGTATGAACTGCCATATGTAACATAAATAACTCTCACTTTAAACACTATATACAATACTTAATATGCAACTACTCAAGGTGTCACAGGGAAGAGTTATAGAGTCTGATATTCACATGTAGGAATGATTTCTTGTGGCATTCTGTGGTGCATCATAGTGTAGTAAGTCTGCTGCTGAACGTGCTCCTGTGCCTGTCCAGCACATCATAGAAAGGGTGTGAAGGATTGTTTAATATTGTTCTTAACTTGGACAGCATCTTCCTGATAATACATTTATTAAGATTTCTTTTTTGCAAGCATTTTCTAAGCATGACTATGTTTATGATTCTTTTTGAAGAAATGTTTATATTTAAGTTCACAAATTTGGGTCATTATGCACTCCTGCTACATCTGTCAGCAGCCATATCATCGATAAACCCCAGTGATCTGGTTCCATGTGCAGCCATACATGCCCATGCCATAACATTGCCTCTACCAGTTCTCAATTTGAGAACAGATCTTTATTGTAATCCCAAAAGAGGGCACTTTAAATTGATGACTAATTTTATTTGCACAAATCTCTATTCACAAGTTACTATTTCTTTGTTATCAAATTTTAAGTAACTTTAAAATATATATTTTTTTAATCTCCAAACAGGTCAAAACAGACCACTATAGATGAGCAATATTTTGCACAGTTACAAAGTTTTATAAATCAAACGCTGATGCTACAGTGCTGATTTTTATGGCTTTTTTCCTAACCAAAAAAGCTTTTCTCTGGTTAGGGGGTACTTGGCAGAAAAAAATATTTCACAAGGGTTACATCACTGAAAAAAAACGTTGAGAACCACTGCTCTATGTAATACATTCTTTAAAGAATCTTTTATCTTTTACACACCTTCATCATATTAAAACTGCTGCTTGTGTATGCTTTGGTAAAAAATAATTTGTTCTTTTACTTTGCAGCCAAATGTTATAAGTTCCAAATCGTTAGCCTCATAGCATAATTGCCCAAGTCATATTTCAGTGTTTTTGGAAAACAAGAAAAAACACAAGAAAAAACAATGTCATTGTTTTAGTTAGGCAGATATCACAATTTGGCAAAAAAATGACTTAGGCAATTATGGCATGAGGCTAACAAAATGTAAAATAAAGCTTCTGTAGTTGCTGGTTAGTGTAACTATAAGATATAATGCTGTCTTTTTATTCTCTGGCTTATAGATTAAACAAGCACAACATAAATTGCTAATTGGTAAACTTTACAAGGAGTGGTGAATGGACTTTAATACCACTGTCTCCAAAGTGAAACAGTCACTAGCAACTAAATGCTGGCAGCTGGGTATGAGAATGCTATTCATTTTCTTATCTAACTGTCAGCAATAAAGAAAATGTACACATTTCACTTAATGTTGAGTCAAAAACTGACAGTAAAAATGATGAATGAATGAATGAATAAATCATATATCTGTGCAATTCTAACTCTGACCTGGATATGAAGCCAGTGAAAAAGACTGCATATGATAATTAAAGCTATGTATTAAATTATTTAAATTAGTATGAACCATACCTGACTGAGACAAACTGTGACTAAAAATATGAATAATTTAACAAGAGATGGCTCATTCATGAATTCATAAATCCCTGAAATGGGCTGTGTTAAAGGGGCCACAAGCCCACCAAAAAAATCTACATTTCCCTCAGTTTCTTCCCGGTGTCACAGATACAGATACATGTATGTGTATGCTCACGCAAACATGAGCTCTTTTTATATTTGCCTCTCGCACACACACGCACACACTTTGACTGCTTTTTTGCATAGCAGGTCTCACCAACGACAGAAGCAATCTTAATTGGTGTAGATCCCTTGTGGTGCCTCAGCTTCCAGCCCTCCCAAGCGTAACTGGCTGGATCAGAGCATCACAAATACTCTCTACTCTGATGATGGCTGCCAGTGAAAAATGCATGCAGCACAGATCAGTTACTTTTCAGCTCACCAGCATTCAAAATCTTTTCCCCATGGTTAAACCTCCAGGTCATGCGTTCTGTTTTCTCTTCACGTTCATTGCTGTCTGTCACTATTCTCTCTGGCCTTTCCTCTTTTTACAACACAAGATGTTATTTACTCCAGTTCACTGCTAAACATATTTGGTTTTCCATGAGTGTTCCTGCAGTTGTTATTTCTGACACAGAGCTGACAGTAAGCCTGTGATGGATTTGCACACACAGTTAACAGCATGAAATGAAGCATAATGCCAGGTGGCCAGAATGGTAAACCAACAAGCATTCATGTGGAGCAACACTACACTTCCTCAGGCTTCACAAGTCAAGCGATGCTTTGTAATCCCTCACTCAATTACCTCAATCAGTGTATTGAAAGAGGAGCTGAGAGACTGGCGCTGCCACTGCATCTGCTCTTTTTACTGCTCTTCTCTTGCCTTTTGACTCAGCTTGCCATGGTTTAAGCTCAAATTGCTATTGCATATTTTCCCTGGCACCTTCTGACCAAAGCAGTTCTCTTTTGATTGGTTTGAATAATTGAAGGAAAGAGCATTATTCTGTGCATTATATGTAAATCTTCTTTGTTTCTGGCTTCTTTTTTTCTTAATTTGAATGCCACTGGACAAGCAGAAGAAGAAGATGGATGGATTTTTAAAATGTAAAATGTTCGCTTATACATTTTAAGTGCAGAAATGCCACATTGTACACTTAGTACAAACCCAAAGAGGGCAGACTGCACTCCCATGCAGCTGCTGTAATTACACAGTGTTGGCTCATGCTGTAACAGATAAGAGACATAACACAGCTATAAAAGTTCATGACAATAACACAATGTGAGATGCATCTAGTGAGTGCTTCTCTTGGCCTTCCTAGAAATATGCAATGATTCAGAAGCAGTAAACCACTGTCAGAGTCTACAGACCGTGTAGACTCTACTATTTCAAACTTTTCACAGGTTTGCAACTGCTAAGAAGGGGGGGGGGTACCCTCATCTTGCGCTTTCTGTACGTCTTGTTTTTCAGTTTTTTCACATAAATATGCGTTTTTACACTGAATGAACGTTTAAGACGCGCCAATAACGCTGGAGTTACCTTTAACACATTTCTAGTGATCTTCCCAAAAGAGTTTGGAATGATGAGAAGAATCGGACTGGTGGAGTGACTGGAAGTCCTGCGACGTTTCTGGTAGGATGGCACGGCCCAATCCAAAGCTATCAGCCCATCATCGCTCAGCTGCAGGTTGTCCCGCACAAACTGGACCGGGCTTTCGTACGGCCAGCACATCGCGCACACGCTCTGGAGAAAGGCGTTGGCCCGCCAAGTCCAGCCAGCACACGGTGAGTAGTTACTGAAAGTCCGGCAGTGTTTCAGGAGGTAGTTGGCCAGCGCCGATGGCTTGCATATCAGCGCCACGGTGCGCGCTTTCTCCTCGGTCGCAGCGCCCACACGGGCCGGCCGGGCATCCTCGCCCTCCTCTCGGTCGGAGACTCGCTCCCCTGTCTTGTCTTTCGTTACCTGCTGTAACTGTCCAAGTCTTTGGCGCAAAGCGCAAACATGGCTTTCGGCACCAAAATATTTGGAGCCCGGCCACATTAAGATCACCAGGATCACAATGCATGCTGCCACAAGCCATTCCAGCATTGGCACGGTTGGAGGTGGGAGGGTGGGCGGTGAGCAAAACGAGCACAACGGGAGGACTTTCCACCTAATATTCAGTATTTACATAATGTGAGCTAGTCCACAGAAACATGGTCCGTCTTACACCTTGCTGTCTTCGTGCTCAGCTCGTCAGTTCAGCTTGGCGTTTCCCTCCGGTGCCAAAGCGCACCAGTCCCCGGTCATCGTGAGCATGCGGTCCGGATTACGCAGCCTCTCTGTCATTCCGTTTCCCTCCACACCCGAGTGAATGCTTTCGCTTCTGCGACTAGCCCACTATAAAAACCAACGAGGGCATTATCTTCACGTCCTGTGCATTAAGCGCAACTGGGGACCGCGCTTCGCCGGCGCTTCCATCCAGCAGCCAAGCGGCAGGCGAAACGTCTTCTGATGCTCGAAACGCCTCCTGTGATGAATCCCGTTAAGTCCAACCCCCTTCACGAGAGATCAGGTACAGTTGAAGACCTATGCTGATATGAACTCTCCCAGGAAATTACTTCCAGTAAGCTGGTGGACCCTGTGCTTTTTTAAAAATTTTTATTTATTTTTTTATCGTGCCACCATTCTTATGGAAAGAAGCCACCCCTTTAACCATACGCTGGAGACAGACAGACAGACAAATAGACCTACCACTAGAAGTGCACCCCTCAAAGTCACTATCAGGTGTGACCTTGGGCTCAGAAAGTGATTGAGTGAGAGAGAGAGAGAGAGAGAGAGAGAGAGAGAGAGAGAGGACAGAAATGAATAAAACATGACTTGTCAGCTTTTGATGGAGACCCTGTTAAATACTGCAACCTGTAGAGCAGGTTTCTGTTATGTGACAGACTCAGTTTTGCTGGGTGTCTCAGTTTTTTAACCTTCATCTGTGGGAAGTAAGCCCATGTTCATTAGACATACAGATTCTGCTAAAATTCAACATGCAGTTTGATAGATGCAGAATTCACACCAATAAATTAAAAAACACAGATTACTCTGAAAACTTTAAGGATTTTTTTCTTGCCCTCTGTGTAAACAATACCAAAATTTTTTTTTCTCCTCAAGTCACAAGTCAAATCCATTTTTGTTTTTTTTCCAATGAATATTCCATATTAATCTTAATCAGTCCCAAGAGAATTTAGTGCTACTGATAAGGTATTGTTGAAAGATTTTGTGTAAAGCTGTGGCTTTTTAAGTGCTGCATCCAGAAGAGAACTGTGGGCGAGCAAGAGGAAACAAACCCAAATGGAAACTGGCAAGAGGATAGCACATTGTGTATTTGTTCCAGTTTTCAAGGCTGCATCAGTCCAACGGATTAGCCATGGGTAAAGAAAACAAAGGACAAATGGCTGATACATTATCAGTTAGCAGAAAATAAAGACAAACAAATAACTGAAGGATTCTGGTATCACCTCAGAGACACATTAAATGCCAGACCAGAACATCTGTGGTGGTAGCATCAAATACTGATTTGATTTATTTTTTTCTTTTGTTTACTGTACTTTGTATGAAATAAAGTTTTTGAAGGTATTCTTATATTTAGAGTCTAAAACTTTTGAACAATACTGAACATGATAATCTCATAATTGCAGCCAGATACAAAGACAATATCCTACAATGTAATATTACAATTGATGCAGTGGCTTGAAGCAATTTGGTCAGCAACTTTAATTCAGTGTTATTTAATTTAATTTCTAGAAATGTTTCAGGTATACAGCCTGCACAAAAAATTTAATTAACCCTTTTTCAATCAGAGTATAACATCAAGCTAATGAAACATCTGGGATATTGATCTGGTTAGTTAAGGTTGTTAATCAGTTTCAGCTGCTTTGGTGTTAATGAAATCATCAACAGGTGCACTACAGGGGCAAGAATGAGTCGACACCCAAAACAGGAATGGTTTTACAGGTGGAGGCCACTGACATTTTTCTCTACTCATCTTTTCACTAGTTTTGCATTTGGCTAGGGTCAGTGTCACTACTGGTAACATGAGGCGATACCTGGACCCTACAGAGGTTCTCCCAGCACAGCTCCAAGAGCATGGAGAGAGAGCTGGGCAGGGCCATAGAAGGTCCTTAACCCATCAGCAGAACTAGTATCTGCTCTTTTCTGCAAGGAGGAACAAGATGAGCACTGCCAGAGCCCTACTAAATAACCTCCAGCAGGCCACTGGTGTGAATTTCTCTGACCAAACGATCAGAAACAGACTTCATGTCTTCTAGTGAGCCCTGAGCTCACTGCCCAGCACTGTGGCGCTTGATTGGCATTTGCTATAGAATACCAGAACTGGCAGGTCCACCACTGGCACCTGTGGTTTTCCCAGATGAGAGCAGGTTCACCCTGAGCATATGTGACAAATGCGAAAGGGTCTGGAGAAGCTGTGGAGAACATAATGCTGCCTGTAATATCCTTCAGCATGATTGGTTTGGTGGTGGGTCAGTGATGTTCTGGGGAGGCATATCCATGGAGGGACTCACAGACCTCTACAGGCTAAGCAACGGCGTCCTGACTGCCATTAGACATCAGGATCAAATCCTTGGATCCATTTTTAGGCCTTACGCTGGTGCAGTGGGTCCTGGGTTCCTCCTGGTGCACGACAATGCCTGGCCTCATGTGGTGAAAGTATGCAAGTAGTTCCTGGAGGATGAAGGAATTGATACCATTGACTGGCCCCCATGCTTCCCTGATCTAACTCCAGTGGAACACTTCTGGGACATTATGTTTCAGTCCATCCAACTCTGCCAGGTTGCACCTCAGACCAGGAGCTCCATGATGCCCTGGTCCAGAGCTGGGAGGAGATCCCCCAGGGCATCATCTATTGTCTCACTAGGAGCATACTCCAACATTTGTCAGGCATGCTTATAAGAATTTGGGGGCCATACGAGTACCATTTTAAGTTGCTGCACTGAAATTTTGGCAAAATGGAATAGCCTACTGCATAATATTTTCACTTAGATTTTTAGGGTGTCTTTGAATTCAGCCCTCTGTAAGTTGATCATTTTCATTTTCATTAAAACGATATGGCATCATTTTGTTCGTAACACATTACCCAGTCCATATCGGTATAGATATCCAGCAGGATTTTTTTCCTATATAGAGACGATGTGTTTTCAACGTGTTACTTTAAATTTTTTTTTGAGGAGTGTATATTCAGTCCCCTTAAAAGCTGCATTAAAGTGTTATTTTCATTTCCCAGAAGACTTTTTTCCCCAGTGGTCCTGTAAATGCTATATTATAACCCATCTGGCTGACAAACAATTACAGCCACAGCTATTCTTGGAAAAGCAATCATTTTTGTTTGTTGGTAAAATCATTTATTTTTTTAAAGTTAATCAAAGAAAATTCTGGTCTTAGGGCTAGCGCATCATACTAAACATTTGACTTGTGAGTTTGCAAGTTATAGTTGTTCTCTTTATACCAATAATATATCTCATTAAGCATAATGCGTAAATGTAAACTAAATAGTCCAAAGAGAATTACTCCAACCTTTGGTATTACTAAAGTTTCTTTACAAAAGTAAAATGTGATCACAGTTAAATTTACCATCTTAATTATGTAATTTGTAATGACAAAAAAGGTCAGAATGTCATATGTTTTGGTTTTGTTTGGAGATTTGATTTGCATTGTACACTGACCTTTGAAACAAAGCCATTTTTTCAAAGAGGCATTCATCTGAAAAACTCTTAAAATCCAGATCCAGTCTCTGTCTAAATTGAACAAAAAGGTTCCAAGAGACAAACTAACGTGGACTACAGTAATACAGTTTGCATTGATGAGAGGAGATGAAGAGTAAAATGAACAGGAATTCAATATGAACTTTTAGAATCAGGTAAGAGAAATGACTACATTAGATAAGGTTTAAACAAAGGTCATGGTGTGGGTGTCAGTATCAAAAATCTCTTGAAAATGGTCTAAAGGTTGGCTCAAAACAAACAACAAATGCTGTGTGGCATTCAAAGACACTGACCCTCATTTTTTACGTTCACTCACAAATAACAAAGGCAAATTTTGTCTTTTCCTGGTTATCCCCACCCCAGCTGTGGGGGCTCAATACTCCACCACTGGGGGCCACTCCACAGTTTGAGAACCACTGATTTAGTGGAACCTGCAGCCTTCAAGTCATCACAATTTAACATAAACGGAACACAATCTTCTAAAGTGGATCATTATTTCAGCTGAATCAAAATCAGTCATTCTTCCCAGATGATAAATGTATAAACTCACACACATTCACACGCATACACTCCTAATCTGCAGTCAAACTTTGTACTTTGCACAGTGTGGAGTCTTTCCCCAGGAGTGCTGACAGAATAGGAAAATAACTGGGCCAAGATGAAGACATAGCCCAGAGGTTGCATTTTGTGCACTCAATGAAGCCTCCTGGCTGAGATTCTGCTGACCTTTACACATCTTTGCTGTATAACAGAAGGTACAATCAGCCCAATCAACGTAAATGCAAAAGTTAAAATGTTTTACTGTGACAGCCTGATGAAATAAGAGTTTAATATTAATTATGGAAATAAGAAATAATCAATACAAATTTTAGTCC
This sequence comes from Etroplus canarensis, assembly GCA_015106775.1. Lineage (NCBI taxonomy): Eukaryota > Metazoa > Chordata > Actinopteri > Cichliformes > Cichlidae > Etroplus > Etroplus canarensis. Next base: position 4,969 of record VUQH01006851.1, on the reverse strand, counting down.
CTCTTTTATTTCTGAACATTAGATTTTAGTATGAGAATTGCACAAATTTGCATATGAAATTAAAGCCAGGACATAAAGCTTGGAAAGCAAGTGAAACAGCTAGCCTGGTTTAGGCTATATAACACAGCCTTCATATGGAACCTCTAAAGCTTAAAAAAAAAAAAAACACTTTTTGAAGAAAGCAGACTTTTGGATGCTTCCTTGAAATACTGTTTGTCTAAGGAGAAGAAAGTCCCAATACACAACTCCTTCTTACTTGTCTAGAAGCCGGAAAGTAACCATATTTTAGTTAAAAGTTGAAATAAATCCCATATTTGTATGGCTTGTCTTTCTCATGCATTGTAGTTTCAGATCTCGTGAAAGGAGTGACTGGTGAGTGGTAATTTTATGAAACTAGCACACACACACACACACACACACACACACACACACACACACACACACACCGATATGACT